>VUQI01056186.1:0-10762 GCA_015106735.1 Paratilapia polleni | reverse complement strand
TTCTGTTTAAGTGATTTCTTGATTCAACAGGTCTGGCAGTAATCAGGCCTGGGTGTGGCTGGTAAAATTGAACTCAGCTTTCTAAAAATGTGGTTATTCCCAGTTAATTCATGATTTAACAAGGGGGGCAATTACTTTTTCACAGAGGGCCAGGTAGGTTTGGATATCTTTTTTCCCTTAATAAATGAAATCATCATTTAAAAACTGCATTTTGTGTTTACTTGTGTTATCTTTGTCTAATATTTAAATTTGTTTGATGATCTGAAACATGTAAGTGGGACAAACATGCAAAACAATAAGAAATCAGGAAGGGGGCAAACACTTTTTCACACCACTGTATACTCAGTTTAGCCTTTAAAAGCATTACAGGGATGCTGATAAAGTATTTCATTGTAGTAGTGTTCTGAGTCAATAACTGTACAATTGTTGCATTCCAGTTGAACAGAAGCTGGTGTGAGCCAACCTATTAAAATAAAACAGGTAACTTACAAGTAATAGTCAAACAGCCTTGTGTGAAAGGTTTAAGCCCCTTGAGAACAATAAATACTTTGTTGAATTTTCCAAGTGAAAAGCAGGCATTATGGTAAATGGACTGGTACTTATGTAGCACTTTTCTACTCTATGTGAACACTCAAAGTGCTTTATACTACATGTCTTGTTCACCCAATCACACACATTTATACAAGCAATTTTTTCACTTTTTTCCAATGAGTGCATTGGGGACAACTCAGGGCTCAGTATCTTGCCCAAGGACACTTTGACATGCAGAATGGGGTAGCCAGGAATCAAACCACCAACCTTCCGGTTAGTAGACGACCTGCTCTACCTCCTGAGCCACAGCCACCCCATTTTAAAACAGTTCTTATTGTGGGGACCTATCCCCAACTCTTACACAGATCAGAACTTGTAAATGAAATAGTTTTTATGTCTTTAATTTTTTTTTTAAAGTTCTAAAATACACTCACCAGCCACTTCATTAGGTTCAACTGCTGGTTAATGCAAATATCTAATCAGCCAATTACACGGCTGCAACTCAGTGCATTTAGGCGTATAGACATGGTCAAGATGACCTGCTGAAGTTCAATGGGGAAGAAAGGTGATTTAAGTGACTTTGAAGGTGGCATGGTTGTTGGTGCCAGATGGGCTGGGCTGAGTATTTCAGAAATTGGTGATCTACTGGGATTTTCCCACACAGCCCTCTCTAGGGTTTACAGAGAATGGTCAGAAAAAGAGAAAATATTATGTGAACGGCAGTTCTCTGGGTGAAAATGCCTTGTTGATGCCAGAGGTCAGAGGAGAATGGCCAGACTGCTTCAAGCTGATAGGAAGGCAACAGTAACTCAAATAACCACTGTTACTACCAAGGTATGCAAAAGATCATCTCCGAACACACAACAAGTTGAACCTTGAAGCAGATGGGCTACAGAAGCAGAAGACCACGCTGGGTGCCACTCCTGTCAGCTAAGAACAGGAAACTGAGGCTACAATTCGCACAGGCTCACCAAAATTGGACAACAGAAGACTGGAAAAACATTGACAAGTCTCAAGTCTCCTGTGACATTCAGATGGTAGGGTCAGAATTTGGAGTAAACAACATGAAAGCATGGATCCATCGTGCCTTGTATGGTTCAGTGGTTTAGGATGGCTGTGGGGAATATTTTCTTTGTGTATATTAGGCCCCTTAGTACCAAGTGAGCATAGTAAATGCCACAGCCTACCTGAGTATTGTTGCTATGGCCATTCTTTTATGACCACAGTGTACCCAACTTCTGATGGCTGCTCCCAGCAGGATAGCGTGCCATGTCACAAAGCTCAAATCATCTCAAACTGTTTTCTTGAACATGACAATGAGTTCACTGCACTCAAATGGCCTCCACAGTCACCAGATCTCAACCCAATAGAGCACGTTTGGGATGTGGTACAATGGGAGATTGATGATAGATGTAGAGCCGACAAATCTGCAGCATCTGTGTGATGCTATCATGTCAATATGGACCAAAATCTCTGAGGAATGTTTCCAGCACCTTGTTGAATCTGTGCCACAAAGTATTAAAGCAGTTCTGAAGGCAAAAGTGAAAACCCGATACTAGCATCTCTCTATCTGTGCAGTGCTTCCTGTGCCACTGGTCACCACACATCCCCAAAGCAAATTTATGACATTGGAAATGTAGCCCAGCATCTAATAATATCACACCTTGAATCTCGTTAATATGTTGGTGCTGCATCGTGCATTGTGACGTTCACTGCAACTAATCAAAACCTTATTAATTAAATGACAAAGATTTCATTCCTGATTATTTCTCAGTTGATTAATATATCTGAGAGTAATATACTGCCTCATTAATAAGTGTGTTTGCTGCCCACAGTGGTTTGCCCTCAATTTATAAACACCCACGCATATGTGTGCACCTAAAAAAAAGAGATGGAGTCCTTTGTTTGAACTCATGACTTAATACAATTCTATTAGCAGAATAAATAGGTAAGCTATTATACTGGTTTATATACACCCAGTGTTGTGAGTAATGTGTAATTAATAACTTATTATAGTTTTCAAACAACTCTCCAAACACTGTGTACAGCACTGACAACTGCTCCACTTAAAGGGCTTTAAGTCTAAGTATGAAAAATGAAATTCTAGTGTTGCAGTCATGCGTTTTGTAAAGATAATATCGGAAGAAGATTTAGACATATGGTGTTTCACAGTTAAAACTGTTATTCAGGTCAAATAGGCATCAAGCCACGTAACTGCTTTAATGGGTGAGCTGTGATGGCTTTCTATTTGCCAAGGATAATAAAAGCTCTCTATTTCCATCTCTGTACAGATTTTTTTGGTATTTACATCTGCTCTAACTTATAGCATGACATCTGTATGTTGAGGTAATCGAGGGTTATAACAGGATCAGAGGTTCGTGTAAACCTCTGTATGGGGGATGTCCATGTAAAGGTTTAGAGTTAAGAACATTCCCTGATTTTCCGGGATATAAATAATCTCTCCTTTTTTTTTTTTAATAACAGGAACCATGTTTTGCTATTTTGGTAGGTCACATTTTATTTTATTTGTAAATTGGCAGTTTCTGCTCATTTGCTTATCTTGATCATAAATTATGTTGAGGTTAGTTAATGTATTAGGTAATGCATTTATTGATAACTGGAGAAACCAGTATTCAGTCAAGCAACCCATCAACCTAACCTCTTGGTGAAACTGGTAATTTTTAAGGGCATGTGGTGGATATCTTGGCCAAGACTTCCTGTTCCATCCACCAGTCATTGTTCATGAATGCAGAAAGATAAAAAATAAATTAAAAAAGGTAACTATTTGGCTGCATGCAACCAAAGCCTGTTCAGATGTGATTGGTCAAGTTAACTCTCCACATGTAAGTAGAAAGAGAACGAAATTATTGGCCTTATATTATAGTATTATTATAGTCTTATTGCTGTGTGACAGACCTGTTGTCTGATAGTGGCAGATTTTCTAAACCTTTGATAAGAACATAAATTATTATTCTATTTTTATTCAGTATACTATATGTTTATTTCAAATAGATGTTAATGGTCAAAGTTGTACTATAGTTTAAAAGCTACAAAGACTGGATCACAAATACGCACTTTAATGCTTTAGTGCTAAAAAGACACTATGTGCCTAGGATACTGTGGTTAGGCTTTTATTTTTGCACTTCAGCACCATGGACAGAGACACAGTCCATAGAGGAAGAGCGGTGTGAGACAAAGTATTTGAAATTCTTCAGAAAGACCACATGCACTGTGATTACACCAAATCAGCCCACATATGGCTTCATACTCTGTGTAAATCTAGGGCCAGAGATGCTGTTTAACTTTCCATGCACTTGAGTGAGTGATCAGATTTCTTTATTGACTACCCAAAGCTCAAGACAACACGTGAGATACTGAGAGCAAAGTAAATAGTAAATAGAGAACTCTGCTCTGCTTTTAAGAATTATTTGTCTTTACCACAATTGTCAGGTCCAGCTGCTGCCTGAGCAAACCCTGCAGCACAATTCATGTGTATTTTATCCATGCAAATGAACAGGATTCAAAGTATCTCCCAACCTCTTAACTGACTCCTTCCACTCATCAATGCACCATCCCTGCTGATACTGCAGGTTACGGTCTGACAAAACTAACACAACCATAGTACATAAACAAACAAGCAAAAATCAGCAATGAAATCATAAAACAATAGCTCTAAATATCCATGTGGTTTTGTCTTGTGACATGAGGCAGGGTTGACATTGCCCAGTGCCTAGAATAATAGCTGACTTATTGCTAAGACAAAAGATACAGCATTTTTTGAGCTTTCATTTTCAGTCCTTATGGCAGCCTATCACTCTGGGGAAATCCAGAAACACACTAATGTTGGTAGTCCTTGCTTGCTTGGTTCAGTGGCAGTGCAATACATAGAAGTAAATTCAACTATATCAAGGCTGTACTGCTCCATCTCCTGAGTGAGCTGCAGTTCCTTCAGTGCCAGGGAAGAACCAGTCCATATCACAAGAAATATCATAAAAAATAATGGGTAAGCCCCCCAAAGCCCCTGGCACCCATCTGGGAATTTACTCGACCACTATACTTTATGTTATAATGGTGGGCCCACATGATACCTTAGAAGGTGTCAGGTTGCTCTTTTCTGAAGTTTCTGAGCCCCAACAAAAGTCCCCCTGGGTTCGAATCCACTGGCCAGTTGGGATCTTTCTGTAAGGAGTTTGCAAGTTCTTTCTGTGCCTGCGTTGCTTCCAACCACAGTCCAAAGGCATGCATGCTAGGTTAAGTGTGAATGTGAGCTTGCATGCTTGTCTATGTGTTAGCCCTGTGATAGACTGGCAACCTGTCCAGGGTGCATGACAGCTGCAATAGGCTCCAGCTTCCCTGTGACCATGAATTGGACAAGCTGTTAAGGAAATGGATGGATGAATGGTCACAGGGACACAAAAACTCCTCTAATGGCATACTACAAAGGGAATGCTTCTTTTAGAAAACATTCTCCTAAAACTTATAATGTTGAAATAACATGTGGTCACTTGGTGTGTGTTATAATTACGTTGGATCAATGAGGCCCTCTTTGAGTGTTTGGCTAAAATGTGCCTGTAGAACAATAAATCAGGAGAAGGTATACTAAGGTGAACAAAAAGCATGAATTATTAAACTTTTAATGGTCAGGGAGTAAATTCAGCTTCCCACAACAGGATATGTTTTCTTTTCAAAATACAATTAGTTATGTTACGGACTGGGCGGGGATGGAGGTGATGGCTGAAGGGGGTTTATGACCCAGTTTAATTCTCATTGCACAACGATTACAACTGGTGTTAAAAATATTTTGATTTCCTAATTCTTTTGGTTTGAAAATATGCAAAACATTGAATTATTTCTAGTCAATAACAGACTCACTCACTCAACTGTGTCACTGGGCGTTCCTCCTGAACCCTTAGAGAAGACTTGACTGATGTGTGACATCACTTTCTCTCCCCTTGTTCCTCCTCCTCCTCTTCTCCTACGTCCTTCCTCTGTCACGTCACACAGTGTCCTGCGGGATCCGGGAAATGATTAAGGAAGACAGTTTCAAATACCTTTCAAGTCTCTCCCTGATGGCACTGCAAAGTAGGTGGGCATGAAGAATGTGGGAGTCGGTAAGGAGTATGCCAGTCTGCCTGGTAAAGACAGCAGAAAAGGTGAATACTAAGTGTATATATATGGTTGTGTGGGTATAGGTGCTTGTCTACATGTCTACAATTCTGACTTGAAGGGTAGTGCAGTTTGTGTGTGCATATGAATGTCTGTTAGTAATTAGAGGAAATACTACTCTAGGTAAGTATGTGTTCAGGTTCATTTACTTGTGGTTGCAAGTATACCAGTGTACATTTTCACCTGTAATGCAAATATCTGTGTGTGTGTGTGTGTGTGTGTAAGAGACACTGTGTAAGAACAAACTGGGCCTTTGAGCTCCTGTAGCAGAATATATAATCTCGTTTAAATATGTGATATATTTCAGTATCTTGTTCACGGTGACATACATAAATGGTCCCTCACTGTGACATGCTGCTCACTGTGGCATGACAAGGTGTGTGCATGTGTGAATACATACATGTGTGTGTATGTCTTTGTACAGTATGTGCCTTTGTATGTGTACATGTGGGTCTATGTGAGGGAGAGATAATGAGATCTTGTTCAGTTGAGGCCTGGTCTTGATCCCCAGAAGCCCTGGACTCATTTCAGTGAGAAACCTCTGAACAGAGTGAATATGAAACTGAACACCTCTGGCAGAAACCCAAGCTTGGCATCAGAGGGATATTAAACCTATGGAAGTCCACGATTGTAGCCTTTGATATCTGTAATGAGGGGACTTTTATAATCTTCATTTTCCAAGGGACAAATGTACACCATAAATTAGCAAACGTACACCATTTTTTTCAAAGTGGCATGGAGTACATTTGCTAATTTAGAGAAGTACATTTAAACATTAAAAAACAAACAAACAAACAAACAAAGGAAAACAATCAGAAATCTAAATACATGTCTACTATCTTTTTGCATAATCACTAAAAAAATTCTGATGTTTTAATAGCATACTTTTCAGAGGTAATCAGTAATCACTTTTTTTTAAATTTGGTTGTTTATTTAAGAGGGGAAAGCCTCATTTAGCGATAACATGCGGCCAGAGGCTAACGACATTATGTGAGCCACAGAGGTAGCGACTGAGAGGTCACCCGCTGGTTTGACGACTGGCATTTTGAAGCTAAAATTTTAGCATTTTGGCTGTAGACATTTTTTTTTTTGGAGCCAAATGTGACCATTAAAGGGTGGAGTGCTAAGCTATCAGCTAATGCTAGCAAGCGTGGTTAGCAAGCTGCACTGACTGTATTTATGCATAGCATACATATAGACCAAGATTATTATCGTTAACTAAAACTAAACTAAAAGCTAAAACTAGATAAATAATAGAAAAATAGACTTTTGAACAAAATTAAAACTAACTGAAACAATTTTGTTAACCTGGAAAACGAACTAAAATACTAATTTTAAAAAAGAGGAAATATCCTTAAGTGGAAGAAAATGGATGGATGGATGGAAAGATCCTTAGTTTTGTTAATTTGTTAAAATTTATTATCACAACCTGCCTGATGTGGCTTTGATGGACATGTTTATTGAGACTTTGGATGTCTACAAGAATGTGAACCAACTGCTATCAAAAGGTTCTGTGTTTATATTGTAATATCTATACTGATTTTCCTAAATTTTGCCTCTGGCATATGCCATAAATACAATAATACTTAAAAAAGACTAAAACTAACACTGAAACTAATAAAAACTAAACTGAAACGAGCAAGCCCACTCTGGAAACTAACTGAAACTAAACTAAATTAAAAACAAAAAGTCACAATGAAATAAAAATAAAAGCTACTAAGAAAATACAAAACTATAAGAACTCGGATATAGACACCTGCAAATTTAGTGAAATACTAAAATTTCTGTCAACAAAACTGAGGCACAAACATCTTGGACAGGGTGTTAGTACAAATAACTGCGGTGCAAACCACATTATTTGTCAAATAATTACATTTAAAAAATGTTCCAAAAGGTCCAGTTCAGTGTCTCAAATTAGCTTAGGTGCAGCTGAGTGGACGGTTGCTAACCACAGCTGCTATGGTCGGTATTTACCTGCCAAGTCAGACAGCTAAAAGTAGCTATGCCCCTATAACGTATAACTTTAAGTTTACTGTAAAGTTGGGCATTTTAACGTGGGAGTCAGTTTTTGGAGCCAGCTTCAAATGGCCATTCAGGAAACTGCTGTAGCACTTCCCGTGTTTGCTTCATTTTTCAGCACTAAAGATTGCCGCTAGATTTAAACATGCATACTTGTAACAAACAATAATATATTAATTAGGTGAATGGCTGTGCGTTTCCCTTCAGAGTACACAGGAATCCAAGAACAAATATTAAAAACAGCATAAGCTTTCACAGAACACCTCATACATGGCTCGGAAGACTGTTTTCTAACATTAGCCCTGACAAAAAAAACCCAAAACAAAACAAAACAAAAACTTTATATTCATTGAGATCAGTGAGTTTATAAATTACTGTCTTCCTTCCTGTCTTCTCTCTTCCTTTGCTTTCCCTTACCCCGTCCTCCCCCTCTGCTTTCCATGCCTGTCAGCTAGCTTCACCACGTAAGTTAGCCAAAGCTATCAATGTTCCCTTTTCTTTTTGGCATTGTTCAAACTAAATGGAAACAAGGTAATTAGCTTGTTACAATTAAAGCGAGACGAGCGGATGAATTGTAATCACCCGCAATGGAGTTCCTGCTTTCTCCCCTGCAGCCTCCAACAGGCCAGCTGAGCTATCCTCATTTGCATAATTAAAATATACAAATGATAATGGATTTTGTAGTCAATGTCCAGAGGCTGCAGAGGCAGGGATGAGAAGAAAATATGAAATCACAATAACAACCACACTGGTGTTTGCCTAGAGGGGCGGAACGGGGGAGGAGGAAAAGAAGGAGATGGGAAGAAACAGAGAATATGAGACTACTGGAAGAGATGGAAAGAGAAAGGAGGATGTGAAGATAATGGGGGACAAATGAGTGAGAGAAAAGACAGCCTGAACGTCACAGAGAGCAGAATAAAGGTGAACCAATTACATTTGCAAATAGCACACGCCTGGCCCTGGCCTGCGATGGCCTCCCTCTGGGGAAGCCTTTTGCCTGATTACATGAAATTGGGATAGAATTAAACATCTAAGAGTTGTCCTAAGACAAACCAAAATGAAATTAGAACCCGACTTCTTTTTTACCTCGGAGCGCCACAGAGTCGCACGACAGGGAGGGAAAGAGAGACAGGGATTTTGCAATTAGGCGAGGGACAATGTCAGTGAAATTAGGCCTTAGAGCTGAGTTCTCTCTCTGCTTTTTCTCTTTTTTTTCCTCTCCTGGCTTTTTTATCTAGTTTTCTCTCTTTTTTACCATCAGAAAGTTTAGAGGCAAAACAGCTGTGATCCCAAGATGCTGATGTAGCTGTAGACTTCACACACACCACACGACGCCAAAATACATTTACATACACTTGTGCTCTGGTTATTTGGCCTGTATAGCAGCTCAGTACACGACATTAGACTGTGCCGTGAGCGCTGGGCAAGGCCTCAAAACAAGTGAATAGCTCTCCAGCCACCAAACAAACTCCTTTTCCTCTACAGTAAATGTTTTAGGGAGGGGGTTATTATGTAGAAAGGGGTCCTCTTTAAAACATGAGAACATGAGTGGTACTTTACTTTGTCCAGGGGGCGGGGGTGGGGGGGCAGCTTTGGGTTTGACTAAGATCTGCCTCTCTCTCAGTTTTCTTTTGTTTTGCATTTTCTGCCACCTCCACCTTGAATAACTGGATAAGAAATTGTAAATATATAAATAAAATAAAAACTTTTATTCAGGAGATCATCAAATTACAATCAAATGCACTGTTATTATTATACAAATAACACAATAAAATGTGCACATATTTTCTCCTCTTCCACTCCATTTACCATCCCATTCAGCTTTCCCACAGGGATCAAATGTAGTTCATTTAAATTGTAATCTGATCAAATCTGATCTGATCTAAAATGAACATGCATGTGATACAATTCTCCTCATTTTATTACCAACAACCCTTCCACACATAATGATAAAACATAGTGTTCTTCACTGCCTTCCAGTCAAAATGAGCAGCATCTGTTCCAGATACCATTACTTGTAAGTTCTTTCAAAAACCCATATGAGCACTGACAAAAAGGATTTTCTGAGGACCTCATTTTGGATCTTGGAAATAGTAATCTGGCAAAAACTTCACTCACATATAGTGTGGCTCGCTGAGCTCTTCTTTCCAAATTATGTTTTTTTTTTTTTTTTTGGTGTCCTGTCTATGGTTAAGTGACGGTGAAGTTTATGTGCCTAAGCTACAAGCTTCAGAGTTAATTCTTATTAGGAAACAGGATGAGAATAGTTATCTCCTCTGTCATTTTATTATTCTGCTTGGAAACTTTCTTAGATGTGTTTCCATGAAGTTACCTAGATGTCCCATTTGCCCTTGCAGCTAGCTAAATTCTCAGTCACACAGACCTAGAGACCAGTCGACGACCCCCTGGCAACTTTCAGTCACTAGGGAAAATGTGTATTCCCCGAGCGGTTGGCGAGTGGTTGCTTTGTCTTCAAAGTAAAAGTTGTCCCTTACTGCCCTTACAAATTTCAAAATGCTCAACTTTTAATTTGAAGGCAAACAGTCTCTGTTTCCAGTTAGCGTCGCACTTTTCACAGTTTCACTGCCGCTCAGCAAGTAGTTGGCAAGTGATGGCAGACAAGTCGGCATCTTCCATAGAAACTATGGGCAACCGTGGCAATATCTATAAATAATGTAGATAATGTATCTATAAATATGTAGGACTGCTTTGTTGCATTTGCGTAATATCTCTAAAATTAGAGGCATCCTGTCTCAGAGTGATGCTGAAAAACTAGTTCATGCATTTATTACTTCTAGGCTGGACTATTGTAATTCATTATTATCAGGTTGTTCTAAAAGCTCCCTGAAAAACCTTCAGTTGATTCAGAATGCTGCAGCGAGAGTACTGACAGGGACTAGAAAGAGAGACCATATTTCTCCCATATTAGCTTCTCTTCATTGGCTACCAGTTAAATCCAGAATTGAATTTAAAATCCTTCTCCTCACATACAAAGTCTTAAAAAATCAGGCCCCATCATATCTTAAAGACCTCATAGTACCATACT
>VUQI01056180.1:0-21250 GCA_015106735.1 Paratilapia polleni | reverse complement strand
AGCATTTATTTGCAGAAAATGAAAAATGGTCAAAATACCAAAAAAGGTCCAGTGTTTTCAGACCTCAAATAATGCAAAAAAAACAAGTTCATATTCATTTTTAAACAACACATTACAAATGTTTTAACTTAGGAAGTGTTCAGAAATCAATATTTGGTGGAATAACCCTGATTTGCAATCACAGCTTTCATGCGTCTTGGCGTGCTCTCCACCAGTCTTTCACATTGCTGTTGGGTGACTTTATGCCATTCCTGGCGCAAGAATTCAAGCAGCTCAGCTTTGTTTGATGGCTTGTGACCATCCATCTTCCTCTTGATCACATTCCAGAGGTTTTCAATGGGGTTCAGGTCTGGAGATTGGGCTGGCCATGACAAGGTCTTAATCTGGTGGTCCTTCATCCACACCTTGATGGACCTAGCTGTGTGGCATGGAGCATTGTCCTGCTGGATAAACCAATCCCCAGAGTTGGGGAACATTGTCAGAGCAGAGGGCAGCAAGTTTTCTTCCAGGATAACCTTGTTGATATGTTGTTGATAACCTTGATTCATGCGTTCTTCGCAAAGACAAAACTGCCCGACTCCAGCCTTACTGAAGCATCCCCAGATCATCACCGATCCTCCACCAAATTTCACAGTGGGTGCGAGACATTGTGGCTTGTAGTTCTTTTTAGAGAGAAGAGGCTTTCACCTGGCAACCCTCCATACTTGTTCAGTCTTTTTCTAATTGTACCATCATGAACTTTAACATTTAACATACTACCTGAGGCCTGTAGAGTCTGAGATGTAGCTCTTGGGTTTTTTTGTAGTTTCTTTGAGCATTGCATTATTCACTGACCTTGGAGTGAATTTGCTGGGATGTCCACTGCTGGAAAGATTGGCAACAGTCTTGTATGTTTTCCACTTGCGAATAATCTTTCCCGTTGTAGAATGATGGACTTCAGATTGTTCGGAAATAACTTTATAACCATTCCAAGATTGATGGGCAGCAACAACTGCTTCTTTAAGATCATTGCTGATGTCTTTCCTCCTTGGCATTGTGTTAACAAACACCTGAATGCTCCAGACCAGCAAACTGACACTTACTAATAATCAGTTAATCAACTGCATTTGATTAGCAGCACCTGGCTGCTACTTACTTACTTAGTTACTTACTCTTAATTGCTATGGAAACAGTAATGGTGTACTTCGTTTTTCACACACTGCTTCTGCATTTTGGCTTAATTTTTGTAAAATAAATAATGACATGTTGTAATATGTCATGTGTTGCTGTTCATCTGAGGTTGTTTTACCGAATTTTCACACCAGAGGGGTATACTGTGAAGGACGTTTGACACAACCAGGTTTTCTTTGCCTTAGTTTTGATATAACTGATGAGAGTGTACTTTCTTATTAACATGACTGTATATGCCAACCGATACTATACTCCAGTTCAGTTCAGTTTTTTGTTTTGTTTTTTTTGTTTTTGTTTTTTTTAATGAATCTGAACCTGAATTTGAAATTGTGGTTAAAATTAGTGCCTTTTTCCTTTATAAAAAAACTTAGAGAAATTTTGTTTTCCACAGTCCTTACTGTGTGTCAAATGTCTCAAACATGACATAATATTTGTGACAAAATCCACAAAATTTAAGTTTCCTGAATCCTGTTGCAATTTTGTGCTACCTTGCTTACAGGGACTATTTTAATAGAGCAATTACTCTATCACCTAATGTGCTCATAATATCTTTAAGCAAAAAAAAAAAAAGTGCCAGCATCTTAAACAGGTCTCCTGAAACAAGAAAAGAGCCCAAAGTTTTTCCATTACCCTTTGCAAAGAAAAATCACTACTTAGAGGTGATAAGAAAAGGGCAATTGCGGTAATTACAATGAGTGTAGCAGTGATGCACAGTGTTTTTCTTTGTACTTTCCCTTTGGCAGTTTAGGTTGTTAAGAAGAGAGACTTCTTAACAAACTGAATAAACCAGTCTAAAGTCTTTGTATTTTGCTCACAGAAAACCACAAGCTATAATTTTCAGTTAGCTTTGATTAAGCTGAATTGAATTTCCAAGTAGTGGAATGAGCATAGTTTAGAGTTTTTGTACAGTCCCTCCTCATATGTAGCTTTTCTAAACACTTTTCTTAGAAAAGACATGATACAGTCAACCACAAACCCAATTTCACTGCAGTGTTTTTTTTCTGACTGATTAAACAATGCAGTGATAAAGACAGTTTCTTTTCCAGACATACTACAATTAAAAAAAGCAAACTTCAACACTAGGCTGACATTGTAAAGGTGTTATTTGTACACAAAGGAAATAAAAGTAGACACATTGTATTTCTTGATCACTGTGAGCCCACACAGTCAGGGCTTAGTGACAACATGATGAGTGTTAGTGGTCAGTGTGTAGGATGAAGTTCCTGAGCTATGAGTTGTCACAAGGGTGGAGGAAAGAATAAGAGATGGGTAGTGCTGTAAACAAACAGTAGGTGACTCGTGTGTGTGTGTGTATATGTATGTGTGTGTGTGTGTGTGTGGGGGGGGCTGTTTTAAATTGAGGAGGAAATTAACAATGTGGCGTTGTTAAAACAGAAAGTAAATTGTCTTAGGAATGATGTTACAGTGAATGTTGTTTTTGTTGATTTCAACTTTTTGCCTCCTTGCAAACTGCTTCTCCAAGGAAAATGGGAATGCAGAGATTAGCCAGAACTTCACATAAAGGAGCATGAGTCAATTATTTACTGACTTGCAGCAGCCTAACAGCATTTTTGATTTTGCCAGTTACACTGACAAGACCTGGAGTCACAGATAGAGGATATTAATGACTAACTCCTACTGTCTTGTATAGTCATATTTTTCAAAATGACACAATAGTTTAAATTTCATATGAGGCTGGTCATAGTATTGTTCTTTACTGGGCTCTATTTAGAAACTACAAATATTATACACTGTTATAGCATGCACAGAGGGTGAAAATGCCATATAGTAAGTAGCTTGTTAATTTGCTTGATTACAGCTAGAACTGCAAGCCAGAGGAGAACTCATTTAGAATGAGAAAAATCTTTTTTTTTTTTTAAAGGCATCTTTATGTTGAGCAAAGGATTTAAAATAGTCGACAGAATGTAAGCAATAAACAAAGGAAGGCAATTGTGCTCCTTCATATTTTAGACCTTGAGTGTTGAAGAGCCAGCTGAGCAAAAGTAACGAAATAGACAAGATACTAAAGCTGGTAAAGTTGATTTAAGGGGTCTGATACATAAGCGAGATTGGGGATTTAGGTGTTCTAAAATATCCAATACTAAATCTGCTATTAGTGTGCTGTAAAGTGAGAAAAAAAAAATAAGAGTGGAAATACACTCCATTCCATAGAAATGCCAACACCTGAGTGGAAGATGGTGAAGGTCTGCTTGCTAGCCAGTTTTCGAGCCTGCACTTAGTATTAACAATACATTTGTCAGTGCTTAGAAAAATAAACTAGCTTTTCGCACTGAAGTGATAAAGGCTGATAAACACCGCATACAGTACGTTTCATTATTAATTTTTAGTTGGTACTATAATATGTTGGTGTCATGACAAAGTAGCTGGTCTTCTGTTTGTATTTTGCAGCTAAAAAGCAGCCACTGTGCCCACATCATGCAACTCTAATTTGACGCATTTTTTTTTTATTCTCTTCACCCACCTGTTTATGGAACTGATATTATTTTGTTTTTTTCTTCTAAATCAAGTAATGTGTAGTTCTTACTTTTTTCTTTTATCTGCCACTGCAAACCAATGATTTATTTCATCATCCTGTGCAGTTGCAACAAAGTGTTATTATATATCTGAAACAAATTCTTATGTGGCTTGTGCTACAAAAAGTCATTTATATAAAGAAAAATCTATTTTTCCCAAACTGCTGTTGATCTTTTTGTAACCCGGGGGAGAAGTGATGAAAAGTCTCAGTGATAGCTGTGTGTATTTTTCTCATCACTTCTCTAAGTGACTAAGAGTCAAGGAGTGCCCTAGTAACCATTCAGAATGCCAAAACAATACAACAAAATCCCCAAAATGAGACATTTTGGATGCATTTGTCAAGATTTATTGAATGTCAATGAAAGCATCAAGGTAAACCATGTACATTTTTGCAGTAGTACAAATCAGCAATGGTGACAACTGAACCACTCTCTTTTTTCTCTTCATCTGACCAAATCGGAATAAAACTGAATATAATCATTCAGAGGCCACACAGTAGAAACAATGTAACCTTCTCAGAAACTGGACATCTTTCATTAATCTGATATTTCACATCCACCACAAATAAAGTGTTATTGATTTTCCATGGGTGTGCTGATGCTGCTTTATACTGTTGCTCTGTCTGTGCCAGCGTAATGTGATTGACATAAGCTTTATGTGGCCAGGCAGCCAACCAGGGGGCAAAATAAATCTGACAATAGGATATTAGTCATTTTATTGCCCCCAAAAGGAGGGCAGAAAAGTGGAGAAAATTAAAGCATAAGATCTAAGTACAGCACTGTAAACCACAAACCTTGTTAAATTTCTGACAGCTCACCTGGCGGGTGCCAGAGGCCCCAATCCATTCAATAAGATGAACAGGAACACTTTCAGTTGCTTGTCTTTCACAGAGAATCCATTAAAAAGTTCCCTCTCCCTTGGTTTACAGTGCATTCTACTTGTACCTGATAAATCATGCTTCTGTCTTGAGCGTCTCCCTCCTGTGCTCTTCCATTTTTTACCACACTGCTTTGACAATATGTCTGATACAAATCTATCATGTATTGCACAGGGTGATGATGGTAACTAGCAAACAAAATACGATTTAAAAATCACTACTAATTGCCTCTAATTAGTGCTTTTGAACACTTTGTGGCAAGTATGAAGGAAACCTTAGGCATCCATTCGTCCAGGAAAAAACAACAAATACATAACAAAAGGAAAATAAAAAGGAAACATTCAACTGGGCAGTCTTGCAGACGAAGAATATGAAAAGATCTTCATGGCAATAAATCAATATACTGGGTGTATTCTAAGAGGCACAAGGGAAAACACAACCAACTCAGCTCAGCTCTTTCTCTCTCTCTCTCTCTCTCTCTGTTTATATATATATATATATATTGAAAAATGTGCAAACATAAACGGATATACAGTATATAAGGCTATATGTTTGGTATGACCACCTCTATTCTTCAACACAGCCTGAACTCTCTTAGTCAAGCTTTCTTGTAATTTCTTTAAGTAGGGTTCAGGACTAGTTCTCCAGGCTTCTTGAAAGGACATTCCAAAGCTCTTCTTTGGATGTTGGCTGCATTTTGTTCCTTTCTCTTTCAGAAATTTCAAATTTGGATTCATCACTCCACAAGACCTGTTGCCACTGATTGTCAGTCCAGTTCTTGCATAATTTTACATGCCTCAGCCTTTTCTCCCTGTTTCCCTTTCTTAAGAATGGCCTCTTGACAGCCACCCTTCCACTGAGACCATTTCTGATGGCATCTGGCCCTTCAGATGATCAGTGGATTAATTGAAGGGCCAGATGGATCTCTCAGGTCATGTGTCAGCTCTTTGCTGGATTTTTCCTATTTTAAGAACATGACTTTCAGATACTGTTCATCTGCTGTAGATAGTTGTTTAGACCTGCTACTTCTTCTTTTGTCCTCCACTTGTCCAGTTTCCTCAGGACACATGGCACACCATGCCAAGATATGCCACATTTTCAACTAATAGCTCTTACTAATCACATTTTTGGTGTAAAGATACTATTTTATGCCTGTCAAACTGTGTTATCTTTGGCATTTTTCATAGATTCAACTACAGAAATGGGAACAAATTATGTTCTGGTTCATCCCTTGAGTTAGGTGCCTTTATGAAGCTTGAATGATTCATAGGTCAACATTAAGAGGTTTAACAAACAAAAAACATTCCTCTGAAAATGGTCAGGTACAAGGATTGAACTGAAAATGAGTGAAAAAACAGATTTTAAAATATAAATCTACTAATATATTTTGGTGTGTTAGTATAGATAAAGCTACCCAGCCATATGTAAGATACTTGTTTCACCAGGTTGCAAAACCGTTTTTCAATACAGAACAATTTTCAGGCTCTTGCTGCAGTGCCACTTTCCACATAATACACCTGCATTAGGGCTCCAGGAAGGAACCTGCTGTCATCTTCAAAAAAGAACTATTACCTATGTAAATAATAAAACCTTCTTGCCTAATAAAACATTTCCACACTTTTCCATTTCTATATATATACAGTCTGTGCAGACTGTATATATTTTAAAATGCTAACAAGCCCAACTGAATCATAATGCTTGTCTCTTGTTCACTGTTTAGCTTCACAAGTTATTTAGAAAGGCACAATACAGAAGATGTTGTGAGCAGTCTGAAGGTGCAGAAATTACTGAAATAAGATATTCAAGTTCAAAGGTGGTTCCCGAAGCAACATGGTTTTAATTGAAGCAACATGATTATAATTTCACCTCCGTATTGCAGATCCAGTGAGGATACTAATTTACAGCTGAAGGAAAAAAGCAGCAAGTGAATGTGAATTTTATTGAACAGGAGAGAAGGAGAACATTCTGCCAGGCCAACATAATTTGTGACTTGCTCAATCACCCTTTCTACCAGCCTAGAAATCTCTCTCTCTCTCTCTCTCTCTCTCTCTCTCTCTCACACACACACACACACACACACACACACACACACACACACACACACACAATTTCTCAGATAAGTGTAACAAGGCTATTTTTTAAGACAGTACCAACACTGCAATGCTCAGTTCTCATAATCTAATACTGAAGAGCACTTTGTGAGTATATTTCACTCTCTGTCAAATGTTGTTGTCGGAGCACAAAGTTTCCCGTGCCTTATTCAACTTTCAGAAAAGACATGCAGAAAGGAAAATGAAGCCTTAGCCCAACTTCAACCTGACATTCTAATGAGGACGGTGAATTTGGATGAGTAAGAATCTAATTTCAGAATCACCAGCAATCCACCATCTCACTGACTACAATTTGCTGCCTCGCATACTTCGCACCCGCAGGGCGGAGATTAAATGCGAAATTATTGGACATCTGTCATATTAAGGAAAGTTGAAATGTCCCTGGGTCTTTTGAGACTGTGGGAAATGAAATTACAGTGACAAGACAAAATGAAGGCAGGTGAGGCAGTCGTTGATTCTGTCAGTGCCGAGATATCAGAAGTATTAAATCAGATATTTTATAGAAAATTCTTCCTTTCTCTCTTTTTGTTTCTGCAACTACATCTTTCAGTCTGGCTCAGTCTCACTCCAGTACACGGTATTCTTCTTCTCTCTGTCCTTTGTTTCTCTTTCTCTGTCTTGTTAATTCTGTCATAAATCATCCTGTGGCAGTGACAGAATTTGATTGTGATCTTGCAGTTTCCTTGTTTGATAGTGTCTGTTGGTTGATTTAGCCCTTTTCACTGAACATACATCAAGCCTTCCTTCTCAGCAAGTGCTGACTGTGTTTTTTTTAATGGACCCTGGTAAAAAGTTCTCTTTGAATGGAGAAGGAGCTGCATGGGTTTTAACAAATATCCACTTCCTTCACAGTCTTTCTTTTGATTTCCTTCCTCATTTACTCAGGGCTGTTGATCATGCTTTACTCTGATGTTCAGGGCCTGCATGGAGGATCTGCAAGCTGATTAATTACATCTCTTACAGGCTCTGCCTCAGGGGGTACTGGAATAGTCAGCTCAGGATGGGCTTGATTTAAGCTCTAACAGCATTTTACCCATGATGCCAGGAGGAAGGTCAGAGCAAGGGAGTCCACAGAGGAGGGGAGCAGGAGGACAAGGGACTTAACACCAGATGATGGATGCCAGTGGTAATTCAACATTCCCTCAAGGACAAGAAGCCTGGCCTTAAAGTAGAAGAAAATAAGTAAATACACATTATCTAATGAGATAGGCGCATCAAGTCTTCAACTTTGAACTTTGCTGGCATTAAAGCTCTAAAGGAGTGAGAAGTATTAACTTTAATTGCAGACAGGTATTTCCCAGAGTGGTGTTCATAGAACTAGGTGTGCTGATAAAAGCTATTTTATATTAGAAAAGAACCAAGAGCAGTCAGGTTAATTTTAGTTTCTTTTAAACTCTGTGTTACCAAAAAACCTTTACATGGGAGTACCAATCACAATATCACAGGGCCAAAGGGGGACCCCCAGGGCATCAATCAGATGTTGATATATTATACATTCACTGCAGGATATATTAAACCCTGGAGATGACCACTGAACTTCTGCTTTAGTAGTACTGTAATGTAGTAATGTAGTACTCTTTCAACTAGGACATTTTCATTGTGAGTCTTATCTTTTTTCTTTAATGACATATTTCATTAAATATTTTTCCCCACTGATTGTCATTTATTATGTTTTTTTCATTATCTATTTACACAAATTGTATCCCATACAGAGAGTGACACTAAACACGCCTGTAATGATTCTGCTGTGAGAAAGGAGTCTTTGTCTGCATTTCTAAAGGAAGGGAGTCTACATTTCTAATATGTTCCTTTTCTTTTGCATTCAGCAGGGAGGTGAAACTGCTCTGAGAGGACCCTTTAAACTAAGTTCGTGGGTTCATTGTGTAATTCACCTTGATAAGAAATGATTTATTTGGATGCATACATTCTACAAGTTTCAAATAGCTCATGAGCAGATAAGGTAGCTGAGTGTACACCTACTAAAGGGAAGCAGTGCACCGATAATTCATCATTATTGTGACGCACAAAGAAGAAAATCTGAAGAGGCACAGAACCAAACTGATGAAACTGATGCAAAAAGCCTAAATATATTCAGGTTGTTTTTTTTTATAGCCTATTATTTTATAGTTTATTATGAACCATAAATGTAGGTTTTATTTTTAAAATAATTTTCCTTTGTTTGTTTTTGCTCTGTAAATTAGACCTAGTGTTGTACTGCTACCGTTAAGTTGCAAAATATAGCCACAGTTAGCAACATTAAATAACAAGGAGAACATTTTAAATACTAACTTCACACATCTTCCTATGAGCTAAAAAAAACAATCAATCTCCTACTTCAGCTGCCCTGGGAATCTGCTCCATCACTCACCCTCAGTCTTCCCCCTCTCTTTTCTCAGTATTGACAGCAACCAAGCAAAATTAGTTCTTCAGAATAATTGTGACTTCAAAATGAAAGTGCATCCCTTGTATCCAGTTGTACCCATTTGCAATGGATTTTTAGGCGATTTTTGAAATACAGCTACTTTACTGGTGATGATCTTGTTGCCTCACCTCACAAAAGCTCTAGCACATCTGCATTTGGATTTGTTTTTTCAAGGTTTTAATGCCTCAATTTTATGTATTTATTTATTGCTTTTGCAAATTCTTTTAAATATTAAGTGTGAGAGAAAAGATCATTCATAGAAAAGAGATGCAAAACATACATGCCAAATAATTTGCTAAATCTGAAAGAAAAAAACAGACAGCATTTACCTGTTGATTGCAAGTGCTGTGTGTTTTTCATCCAATTGCACATTAAGGTTTATGTGCAAATTCACAGGGAAAATCACATGGATGGTTTGAGGGTTTTTTAATTAATAATAATCATCAAAGAAATTTTCTACTTTGCAGACATGAACAAATGAGTAAATTTCTCAAGCATGGAATTACATCCATCTATTCTTTGATTCAGAGGAGAGACAGAGTGGGCCAAGTTATTCAGTGCCAATGGAAAGCCATGAATATTGTCTGCATGTGAACCTAGCTAATAGGCCCTCCCTGGAATTCAGATGGCTACTGTAAATTACTCTCTGATCAAATTCATCATCGCAACAGTGCCCCAGAAACAACATAACGGCACATGTGGCACTGTATTTAATCACTGTGGTTTATTTTTTGTTTATTTATGAAACAACAAAAGCCATGAGTCGTTAATTCCACAGAACAAAGATCATTTGTTGGGTGATTAGCACTTGTATATACTGGGGTCATGAGAGACAAAGAATCTCACCAGTACAATGTCATTAAGATTTTATCAAGGATTAAGCCTCTGCCTCCTTTTTACTGTCAGTTTATTCTCTCACTTACTGCTCTCACTGCTTGTTTCCTGAAAGACAGAGATAGAGCGAGAGCTTTACAATGCCTTCATTGTGCAATTAAAAAGGTATTTAGGCTTTTTATTTCATCCCCACTTACACCTTTACCACCACCCACAAAGGGGACACCGTAAAATAAACAGAAATAATTTGCACCAAAACAACTGCAAATCACCCATCTGTCAGCTTACACTGTTCACATTTACAATTTAAAACTCCTCAAAGACGTCTACATTCCTCACTGTCAAATTATATTCAAGGCCAAGTATGCTCTAAACAGTCTTTTAAAAATGTATTCCACCAGAGAGGAGGTGGTTGATGGAGGCGGTAGGGGGGTGCAGATCACACACATGCACATGCATACACATTAGAGTGTATATTTCAGATCAGACGTCAGGCACTTCAGGCTTCCTTAATTTACTAGTGTCTTCTCCATCGGACTTTTAGATAACACTATGGAAAACACTCAGGGTGGAACAGCCAGCCTGCTGCTTCACCAACAAAGGCAGTTAAGCTTCCCCACTGGCTCTGTGCAACTCCAGCTGTTAGGGGGGCCCCTAGAACAAGACAAGGCCCTTTTAAGCCTGCCATCTGGGGTGAGCTGATGGGCAAAGATGCAGGGTGTGTCAGGTATGTGACTGGAATTTTAGTGAGTTGTAGTGTTTGAGTAAAAAACGAGAAGTAATGATTTGCAGATTTGCAGAAGTAGATATATATATACATATATATATATATATATATATATGTATATATGGTATTCAAGGTATCGAGGTACAGATCAGAATGCAGTTTGGTATGAAGAGCAGAAGACAAATCTAGTTATAACTAGACAAATCTAGTTATCATTTGAAAGGTGGTAGTAAAGAGCACAGCCCTGTGACAGACTGGTGACCTGTCCAGTCCAGGGTGTACCCCGCCTCTTGCCCTATGGCAGCTGGGATAGGCTCCAGCCCCCACCCGCGACCCTGAATCAGATAAGCGGAAGAAAATGGATGGATGGATAGTAAAGAGCACCAGTTCTCTGCCTTTATGGAAAAGATGAAGATTCAAAATTATTTCATTTGTATGGCCCTTTATTACATGGAAGTCACAAAGGACTACAATGCAAATGATGCAACACACACAAAAAGAGAGGAATAGAGTAAAAAGAAAAAACAAAACAGAACACACCACAAGCCAAAACAATCACACCTGTCTTCTCAGAGGCCCCCAGCACCACCAAACATACTCCAACTGCATGCAGGGAGAAAATCTAATATGCTGGATAAATGAAAAGCCACAAGACAACTATTATAACCCCCTGCTGCACCTTAACAGTCAGGCTGTGAAATAGTGATCTTGGGTCCTTTCACACATAACGTTTTTGGTTTCGATGAGATGACCTCTGATGAGATTACCCATCAATTCAGTTTATCAGTTCAAGAGATTCTAAGCAAACTCTCATGCTGTTGATTTGGGATGTAAAAACACAGGATTTTGTGTAATGATTTCAAGACCTGTAATGATTATGAAATCATTACAGGTCTTGAGGAAGGATTTTTATTTATATCAAAACTAATGTTAAATCTATCTCCTCATTGCAATCTGTTAAAAAAAATACTCCTTGATCTGCAACTCTGTGAATAATTTGTAGCTATGCAAGGTCATTTGGTAACCATGGCAACATGTATTATATACAGGCAGAGACCATACAGTATGCTGTTAATCAGTATTGTGATAGAGGATGTAAGTAAAATACTGAAAGATTCCACCTTTTGAAAGTTTGTAGCTCAATGAACTACCAAAATAGGGATATACAACTTTTTATTTTTATTTTTTTAATTTATTTTTTTATTTCAGTCATTTTAACAGTTATAAGAGTTATAAGATTACCATTACCAACATATCCACAGCTAACAGGGTGTAGGTTGTGGAGCTACAGGAACCCAATTTGCCTTTGAAGTTTCTGTCTTCCTTCTCTCCATTAATAGCCACTTTAATTTTTACTTTTTACTGGGATGTGAAATTTAGCACTGCAGCTACAAATAAGCTGAAATACAGAACAAAAACAGGAGCAACAGAAAACACAGAGATATGTATAACTCTATGCTAAGCAATTATTTGCCCTACTGATTTCTGTAGTTTTAAAAATTTAAGCCTGACCGTTTCATAGTATGCACTTTCTCACTGTCTCACTACAGATGCCAATTTTAAAAAAAGAAACTTTAGATTTGAAAGAGTCAGTGCAAAGTGTAAGCCTTGGTCACTTTAGTCTGCAGGTACTTTTCTGGGATTAGTTTGAATAATTCACAACCTTTGCCAAGTGAATTGTTTTGTAAAGGTTATGCTTGTAGAGAACAGATTGTACACAAATGCCACAGGGGAGCAGAATTTAAATGAATGCAAGAGGAATGGCATTAGCTGGACTTAAAACTGCTCGGTGTGGTCCATAGAGTCCTTATTCTGTTCAGCGTTACAAAGTCACAGTTTCATTCACATCCATGAATCTGATTAAGGATTTATCTCTAATACCTAACTGCAAATGCATATCACATAGCAGAAAGACAATCTTAAGGCTCATGATATTGAAATTATCATTTAAACTCCAACTTCTTGGCAAATTTTCCTAACAGCAACCTTGAAAAGCTAATTTAGTGTGTCTCCTCTGTTCTTTCACCTGACCAATCTGCTAGAAGTAACACAGCAATTGAAAAACAACAAGACAAAGGAGGGCCAAAAATAGAAACATCTATCTGTCGCTTCTGCGAGCAGACCCATATTTCCAGAGATCTCCTCACAGTATGTCTCATCCCTCTCACCCCCTTGGGGTGACCCGGGAACAATTTGTCAAGCTATTTTTCCACGTCATAGACTCCAAGAGCTATAATTTGGCCCGACAGCAGAGCAGTACACTGACAGGCTAGTATATCCATGTGTTGAGATTTGCTGTTGGGCCAGGTCAGAGCTGAAATGCTTGTTCACGCAGTACACTGGGTATTCAGCCTGGAGAAATTGGCTGGTAAATTCTACCCAAAGCTCCAGAAACAGACTAGTGGGGCTCATTCAGCACAAGAACAGCTGTGACAACAGCTCACAGTTGATATGTTCAGGAATCTCACTAAGTACATGTGAGTCTGTTGTCATGGGCTAATCTAAAACTACAGAAGACACTTTACATGAGTTAATATTTACAAACACTTGATTGTAATTTTGTACAGGTTCCTTTTTTCCTACTTTCTGCTATCATTACAATCACAGGAACACCACTGTGAATCAGGTTACAGGAGGTAGTAAAGCAGGCTAATAATCATCATTCATGTTAATCACTATGATGAATTACTTAAATGTAAGTAAATTATGACTACATTAGACTATCATAGGTGATGCAACATATGCATAACTGCTCAAAAGAAAAAAATCAAAGTCGGTATTTGCAGTAATGGTTATTGTATCATTATTAAGCACACAGATGTTTTCCATAATTATATGTAGAAGGCAACCTCCCTAATAACAATGACAATATGGCAAAATAATTTGTCATTCAATATTTTTTGTACCATAAGTTAATTTCAGATAAATTATGATAACACACACACAGAATATGCAGTGTTTCCAAAATCATAAATAAATGTGTGAATATTAATGAATTATTTCGGATAGCCATTGCTTTGTTGTGGAAATTCGGGTATCAGAGGAAATGAGCTGAAAATAACAATTTTCTCAAAAATATCCTGGTGGTAAGCAGAACACTCTCATTTTCAGGGATTCAAATACTGTCATTTTGTCAAAGCTGCTGGCATCTAAAAAATATGCACAAGGTGTCCTTTGGCATCTGTGCTGTGATGCACCTGGTTTAGGCAATAGTGAGATGGGTGTGCCTCTCAACTCATCACATATGGATGCTTGTAAAGGACCCCTTGGAGTAACATGTAATGGCACTTGGTGAGCATCAATTTTCAAGTTTCAAATGTTGTGATGGGGAGCATTTTCATCCAAACCATAATCTTTTTTTCCTAAGCCTACCCAAGTAGTTTTTAGTGCCTAGTAATCATCATTTGTGTAAGTAAGAAGCGAGTGAAAATGAAACAAATCAGCCAGTGAAAACCAAGGACCCAGAGAAAAAAAAACAAACAAACAAAATCAAAGCTCCCAAACAGAGGACAAACCACTCTGCTGGATGATAAAGCTGTAACTCTTTCGCTCTTTAAACGAGATTATCTCCTGGCGTCTAGTAATGCCATGGCTGGCGCATCAAGACACACTGGGCACACTGCGCAATCTCTGAGATGTGGCATCTGACACAGTGGCAGTATTTGGTGCCCTGGGATTAGAACATGTTGTGGTAACATGTCAGTCCAACTGCTGCCCTAATCTTGCTTAGTTCAAAAATACTGCTAGAGACAGTCCCACCTATAATTTGCATGTATGGTTACTTTTCAGGCCAAAGTCAGCTTCTGACATCAGATATGTAAATTAATATTTTAGGAATAGACCTGTTATTTTGATGTGATGTCCTGTTATTGGTATAATTCCTTGTTGTGAGACCTTCTTTGCCACATACTGTACAATGATTGCCATACACTGACTATACTGTCTTATTCATATACTTGCCAATTTTATCAGATGCCTGTATTTGCTAATTGGAAGAGGAGTGTAGGAGAGAATGAAGTGAAGTTCTAAAATTCTAGTAGAGTATGTGCATATCTCCTTTGCTAAAGCATGTGTGCAGACTGTAATGATATGTGGAGTCAGTACATTTTTTACAAGCTTTACTTTGATATCAAATTTGGCAAATTTGATTTTAAAATTTTCAAAATTGAAATAGAATCCTCATAATCACATACTTTGCAGTCAACTGTAGACCACTTGAACAGTAGCAGGAATAATAACAATAAAACTCCAGAGAATTATAAGTGATCTTAAAGACAATCATGAGTCTTGAAATTTTGAGTAAAATAAGCCTGCAGTAGATGGAGAATGCCTAATGACTTTTTGAGTGTCAAGTGCTCAAGAATCAACAGTAATGATGCCAAGCAGTTGTCAGCACTCCATTTTGTACCTCCTAAGATTGCAGTCCTTTGTTCACTGCATATCATTCTTGTCAGTCTGTTTTCTGTATCTTCTGTATAAATAAAGTGCTACTTTGTTATTTGTTAATTTTGCTAGAAAATGTGGATTTTTGGTCTCTGTGCTTTGTTTGCTTTTTGCTTGTTGAAGGTGGATTCAGTTTGCATATTCCAAACTGAAGTGAGTTTTCTTCGCAGATTGCAGTATTTCTGACGTCTCATCTCTCCTTTTTGTATTTGGAACAGAACAACAAGCTTTATCTTCTAGCTGTTGTTGGAGCTGTAGTCCCCTGAGGTTCTTCTGTAATTCAGCATCATGCTTCTCCAACTACTACTTCAACACAATGTTTTTTTTTTCCTTTGCAGTCTTAAAAAAAAAAAAATTGTGCCTGTGGAAAACACAGTAAATTGTGACAGTGAGTGCGGATATGCCCATTTTAGGTATTGCATCAACACAGTTGGCTGTTCCAATGTAATAACCCACCTTGGGTGTTATACATTTTACAATTAAATGTATTTATATATTTAATGTAAAGTAGCAATCATAGGGACAGATACTATTTATAAATCAGGACACATTCAGTATAGCTTGTTATATAAACACACGTACAGTAAATACTGTATATAGAAAGAAGTGAAAGGTCTAATTTGCCAAAGGCTGATCGCTGGATGGTAAACAAGACTATAGCCCTCCAAGCTCCTTTATGGATTATGAGCTTTGCTCTATCAGTAGACAGGAGCACCTCGAGCATCAGAATCATAATGCAGCTGGGAGTGTGTTGGTAGAGAAGTCATCATGGTTTAAACCAGATAGATCTGTCAGGTTTAGCATGCATATACATACACACAGATCACATAGTCACACACTTGTGTAAAAGCAAAGACATGCATAAGAGTACAGACTAATTCGTTTTGATGGATTGTCTTATTAATGGTTTTATTTTGTTGACAAAGAGCACAAATGTGAAATAAAGCAGTGATATATAATTTAGTCACTTCTTACGTTTCTTTTATGCTATTGTGGATCACACTTTGACCAAACATTATGACTTATTGGCCTTAAAGTCACAAGAGCATTCTCCACTCAGATCACAGTAGATGTCAGATGTAGATGGCGCAGGTCTATAACGTTCAATGTATTTGACATACATAAAGGTGAAACCCTGACTCTGTCCTTTCTGAGCGCCTGCTTAATACTTCAAATGCTGCAACCTGCACTGGACAGAGGGTTGGCCTGACAGCTGAGTGCAGGACCCTGAGCTCTGACTTGAGCAATGACTGATGCCCCAGAGCTGCCTGCTGTAGCATGCCCAGGCAGCCCTAAGCAAATCGATCACTGCTTTAGCTACAGGGCTGCCATGGAACTTTTAACAAATACAGATGGGGGGAGATGGATACTTTCCCTATGCTTACTATTTCCATGATAAATTGTTTTCGTGGCAGCATTTTTCTTCACTTTCATTTTTTAATACATTATTTTGATATTCTGTACTGCTGGATGAGAATCGAGGAAGGTATTGGACAACATTTATAGGTCTTTCTAAAAATTCTCAAGACTTGTGAAAAGTTCCGCAAACACATGCTGAATAATTCAATAATGAGAATATTATAGCTATCAGGTTGTGTGCTCACAAATAGACCATTAAAAGATTAGAAGATTTTACGTTCTCACAAACTAACAAGCTGGAAAATGATCTACAGTAGACAAAACTAATATTAGCAAGGCAGAAAAAACTCAGTGAGATTGAGGCAACTGTCTTATTGAGTTTTATTGTATGTTGTTTGACACAGCCAGAGCTGTTAGAAGTTTTTTATAATTAAAATAAATGTAGCAACAAACTATTCAGACCTTGCCCTGAGCTGTCCTCCAGGCAGGTGCTTTTCAAGCTGATTTTTGTCTTTTACTGAAGTAAAAAGAACAGCATTAAAGACTGATTGCTTAGAAAACACAGGGCACTTATTCTGTGCCAAATGTGCTAAGGTTGGATGGGGAAAAAAACAAACAAAAAGAACATACCTGACCTAAATTTGACTGATCTCATGTCAACTTGACATGCACCTCCAGACAACTCTCTGTAGGCTTCCATCTTTAGATTGCTCCCAGGCTAGTCTCATTATGATCACTTGAGGTCTCCAATTTCACCACTGTCCATAAACTTGTGCAGAGGGCAAATATCAACTTCTGTTTCAAACAGAGTCCACAGTTTTCAAATCTGAAAGCATCATGTCAGGTGTATTCGTGGGATTGTGCACCATGAATTTTTCCCTCAGGGTGTGACTGTCAATTGAAGTTCTGACACAACAAGGGAGATCATTCAGTGGGAACAACCTGAATTGTGGTGCATGCTATCATGTGCGAGCACATTAAAGGCGACCTAGCACATGGAAAGGGAGTTTCATTCAAAAAATAGCAGCCATGCTGATAGCCATAGATCTGTACAAGAAGAAGAGATTGGCCACATTTAAATCAGGTATGGTTTTTGATTTTTACCAGTATAATTTTTATGAGTAGTGACTTTACAGTATAAAAATACTTTTTACAGTTTAAAAAAAAGTAAATAGTATTAGCCTTAAAATATATTTAAATTATCTAAAATATTCACTAGGCCCATTTAACAATCCTACATACATCATGCATATATTAAATTACTGGATTATGACTATTAATTTGCCACCCCATGCTCCATCTTTGAACAAGCCCCTCCCTCTGGGTCCAGGCAGGTTCCAACAGCCCAAATATTTAATATCAGTTGATGAGAAAATTCAAAGTAGCACTAAAGGGTGGATGAGCTGTGTGTATGAGCTGAAACGCGCTGCAAAACTGTCATATTTTTTCTGCATTTCACACAATGCATGCTGATTCATGCTCCATCGCCCCTCAAGTCAACAGGAACAAGCAGAAAAAAAGATGGATGGATGGCTGCAGAGATGGATGGAAAGATAAATTCTGTTCGAAAAATACGACTAAAAAGTTAAGCTAATAGAAAACGTTTACATTAAGTTTTTTATTATCTTTTTTAAATTAATTTTTGTGTGTACATTACTGATTCAAACTTTGAATGCCTATTCAGCATGTCTCTTTCATTTTAAGTTGTGTAATTTAATAAGTTTGATCAGTCCATATTGTTGCTGTTTAAACACAATCCCTGCTGTAACTAATATTGTTTCATATTTGCTGTCTGTGCAGGTTATTTTTTCACATTCCCATCTTAATAATCATAGGGTGGCAAAGATGGATTTGATAACTGTATTTATTCAGTGCTACACTGGTGTATTTTTTTTCCCCTTGAATTGAGTTTGCTTCAAGGATTAAAAGTTGTTGAATTTCCTTATAGATTGGACATCAGAGTGCTGATCCATCATTTCACTATGTCCCTGATGAAAAACAAGTTGTACCATGTTCTTCTGCCTGCCACAGCTACTTTGCCAATGAAGAAGTAGGTATATGAAGCCCAGATAAGATGGTGTTAAATACAGATTCTCTGTTAGCAGAGTCTCAGTATTTAGCTTGCTGTGGCATTAAAAGGGAGCAGCTGAAAGCAGAAGAAGAAGAAGAGGAAGAAGAATTACACATATCCCATATTTGGGATAAATGATTATATATTTAGTGTGTATCCTCACAGTGTTTAGGATGAATACCAGAACACAGATTTACAGGGATCTCAGTGCTCCATTTTAATAAGAATTGTTCATAATCAGGTATGTAAACAAAGGCCATATGATTCTTATTCATTTCAGCAGTGATGGGTGCTTCAGTGTACTCTACTATGACATAACGACCGTTGATGCTAGTTTTCAGAGCTCAAGGCAACTCCCTGCTGTTTAAGCTCATTCTTTTTTTTGATTTATTGACAGATCTGTGTTAAATTGCAACTTATATCTAACGCCGCAATGTATTCCCACCTACAACTTTCAAGGTCAAAAGTCAGAGAAGTCCAGCGCTGTCAGATCAATACTGTATCTGATTTCCCATGAGGGGATGAGCTCACACTTTCACAATTAATTTAGTTGGCACAGACCATGTGGGGAACTATGACCCTAGTGAGTTCATTTCTTTAAGATTTGTAAAAGACTGTATATTGAAAAAAGTAAATAAATAAAGTAATAAAGTAAATAAAGTAAAATTAATCTTATGAACAAAAACTGTAGCACTGCAATGACAAATTGAAAAATTTGTTATCAGTTAGAGTGAACATTTCAATATGTTACTAAAATAAACTACTGTATATCTTCCCATTGTTTATATTCAGAGCAGAAGAACAAATGAGAACAAAAGACTTCCAGAAGTGTAATAATTTCTCCTCTGGCTAGCAAAGGACAGATTCCCAACTTAAAGCAGTTGCACTTACCATTTTACAACCAAAACCTTCAAGCTACATTTTGTCTCAATCCCCAAAGGACAAAAAACGACACCCTAAGGCAACAAGTCATGCATAAACAAGTGATAATAAATTATGCACTGTTCATGAATGATTAAACAATAAACAGAATTGAAGGTTAAAGTAAATCGAATAGTATAAAAAAATAAATAAATAAGGAAGTTGTTCCAGATGTGCTAGTGGTTCTGTGTCTAACCCAAATTAACCTTATGATTCCTCAAAATCTAAACCTCATCTATCTGTCAACAAACAATAGTTATTGCTATGCCTGCACACACTAACACTATTAAAAATGTTTTCTCTTCTTGGAGAAAGTGGCAAATGAAAAGAAATCACCCCCAATTGTGGGGTTGAACTTTATTAGAAAATTATTAAACTAAACCTTAGTTAATGCAGAAATCCAATATTTTGCTTCTGAATGAAAAAATAATAGTCAAATGAAATTAGGCACAAGTAATGAAAGTGCTTGCTTTAGAAATTTTTCTTCCACTTATTCATCTGACTTCATTCTGGCTTCATTCATACATATACATACACTCACACACACACACACACACACACATATATATATATATATATATATATATATATATATATATATATGTAAACTTAGCACAAAAAGTAAGGAAATTTGTGTTTGGTCCATTATTTCTTTGTTGTAACAATGCTTCTTGGCAATAAATCTCATAGCGTTGGAAAGCCTGTTTATTTCCCTTTAAATGCCTGGCAATAGTTTGTATATTTGCCACTATTTCTTCTGATGGGACTTTGTCAGTGAGCTGAGGGAATCACATCCAGGTGTGTGTGGCAGTGGACAGTCTGGCCACAATCTTCATCCTCAGCTCCATGGATGCATCTGTCGTTACTGGTGGTTGGGTGTCATCTAATTCCTTAACAAAGCTCTCTTCTACCAGGGTCAGCTCAGTTTGTCCATATTGCTCAGTAGAGCTGCACAATTATGGCCAAAATCATAATCATGATTATTTTGCTCAATATTGAGATCACGATTATTTGTCTTGATTATTTATTGATTTTAGTGATGATAAAATGTTTTGTAAACAGAACACTGCTTTCATATCTTCACATCAAATCTTTACATCAAAATACATCAAAATACATCAAAATAAAATTGGTCCTCCTTATTCACCTAAATTCAGTGCATCTCTTTGAAGAAAAAAAAACTGTACTAAAACCTAACACAAAATTATATCAATAGGGCACTGCTTTCACTTTTACATAGTGCTACATTCATACATTGTGCTAATTAATTTTTTTTAATTAATCTCTGCAGAAAAAGTCTCTCACTCCATTCATTGTACCTGCATGATGGATGTGAAAAAAACACATAGCAAAGTACTTGACAGCTGTGAGATCCCTCTCGTGGCTTGATTCATGCGTCCTTTGCAAAGACAAAACTGCCCGACTCCCGCCTTACTGAAGCATCCCCAGATCATCACCAATCCGCCACCAAATTTCAAAGAGGGTGCGAGACATTGTGGCTTGTAGGCCTCTCCAGGTCTCCGTCTAACCATTAGACGACCAGCTGTTGGACAAAGCTGGAAATTAGACTCATCAGAGAAGATGACTTTACTCCAGTCCGCTATGGTCCAATCCTTATGGTCTTTTGCAAACTTCAGCCTGGCTCTTCGCATGAATCAAGCCACGTACAAGGTTATCCTGGAAGAAAACTTGCTGCCTTCTGCTCTGACAATGTTCCCCAACTCTGAGGATTGGTTTTTCCAGCAGGACAATGCTCCATGCCACACAGCTAGGTCGATCA
>VUQI01056179.1:0-23353 GCA_015106735.1 Paratilapia polleni | reverse complement strand
ACCCTCAACTTTCACCCTCCCTCCAGACAAGTGTCCTGCAACCCATGTCCTGGCTTCACAACTCAGCCCTTCCAGTTCAGTGATAAACCACCTCCTCCTGGGTCGAAAACCGCGTGGAGGTCCTCGAGGCTACAGACCCACTTCCACTACAACGTCCACACTACCAGGGGCCCGACCTACCTCTCTGTCCCAGAGTCAGGGTTCCCCAGTCAGGCAGCGCCATGGCTCACTGCCCTCAAATAGCAGTGGATCTCCAGGAAGCTCCGTAGGAGGTGCGGGATCACCTTGGCGTGCTCATGTCCGGCAACATCGGAGGAATATAGCCAGAGCTCGAGCTCAGCTGGGATTTGGAGATTCAGAGGACAGGGAAGATGAAGAGGAGAAGGAAAAAAGAGAATCGGCAACGTTGGAGGATGACGAGGAGGAGAAAATGAGTGAGGAAAATAAGCGAGATGATGAGCAGAAAGAGGCGAGTGACTCTTCCGTACCTTCATCTCCTGACTCCTCTGGTATGGGGTCAGCAAGTGAAGAGGCTTTACAGGGTTCAGATCAGGCTAAAGGAGCAGAGGTTGCAGAGGTGGTGGTTCAGCTGAACTCCCTGGATCTAGAGTGTGAACCAAACCCAAGTTCTCCCAGCAACCAAAACCCAGATACACTACCCAAATTACCAGAATCTAAACCTGCACCCCAAGTCCCTCGTCTCCCTCCACCGCCGTCCTCAAGCCGGCATGAAGAGTCCGACTCGTCAGGCTCAGAAAGACACGCCGGCTCTGTCAGACACTTCTCTCCTATTACTCCACCTCACCACTCCTCCAACTCCTGCATCCCTTCTTCATCACCTTCCACTCCAAGCACACCCCACTCTCCAACAGCTCCTCCTCTTGATCCATCTTCATCCTCTCCTACACTAACCTCCACCCCAAAACCCAACTCCACGCCCTGCTTACCACCTTCTTCATCAGCTAATTGCTTATCTGCTCTGTCTCTTCCTGCCTCCTCCACCTTTTACAAAACTTCCTCTCCCTCCACCCCATCACTCTCTTCTATCTCCTCGTCTTCTAGATCTCAAATCTCCTCTTCCCCATCAACCCCGGGATTCTCCTCCATTCCTAAACAGCAAATCTTCTCCCCGTTTCCTTGTGTGAAGCAGCCCAGGAAGTCTGTTGCAGCCAGAAACCTCGGCCTCTACGGTCCCACATCCAGAACGCCCACTGTCCACTTCCCTCAGCTCAGCCGCAACCTCAATCATAGTAGTGCTGCCGAGACGACAGGGAGGCGATGAAAATTCCCGAACTACACCATGTTGCCTCCTGCATATTAGGAAAACTCCTAAATATCACATTTAAAATCCACTGAAAGGTCTAGAAAAGTGATGCTCAGCTATAATTTAAGAAGTAGCTGACTGTTGATTGTTTGTTTTGGGATTCAACTGCATTAGTACATTAGAGGAGCTTGGGACAGTATCTAGCCCCTCACTGTGGCCTATGCAGGTCATTCTTGACCATGATGGATTAAAAAAAACAACAAAAAAAAAAACCATCATGTGATGTGAAGATTTACAGATTTTCTTGGGTGGAGGCTCCATCTGTGCTGTGCATGCACATCCCTTCAGTAGCAGCTTGTTCTCCCTGGACTGAAACATGAGATTGTGGTCAAATTCTTCCTTCTGGACTTCTTTGGACCATATTTACCAACACAATGAAGTATCTTTTCCTATGAGTTTGCACAATAGCCATCCAGTTGTTTCTATGCCAAGTATTTAAAAATAAGAAGTACACATGAAACAGGAAATACCTAAGAATTTGTGTAAAGGAAAAATCAAAAGAACTGCCTAATGTCAATGATGTCCTGAAGCACTTAACATTTTTTTGGTTGTAATATTAAAATCTCTGTGTGTGTGTGCACACTTTGTATTTTCACCTGCTGAACATGAGGAATGTCTCAACCAGTAATTAAGAGTGAATGAGGAGGCTTGTCTTGGTCATGTTTTGTTTTGAGTGCTGTGTAAAAGTGTTGAATCTAAATATAAAACAAACTTTTTGTTCTGAAACTGGTTACTGGAGTTAATGGGTTCTCATTTACAGTAGCTCCGAAATCTGATGATTTATAAGGTAAAGACATAAAAATGAACTGTATCAGCACTTTTTTGTCAGTATAAATAGTCCAACCACAGGAAAACGGCACCACAAAGATCCTGCTTCTTACTGGGCTTTAAATGCAATACAGCTGGGTAAATAAAGGGAGAAATCCAGCATGAGAAACAACAGATCAGTCCTTCTTGTGATATGTTTATTACATTTGAGATTCTTGAAATTACGATTTAATTCGAGTTGCAGAAATCTACCTTATAGGATCAGTTTTTCCAAAGGAACACTGCAGCTATAAATATCAGAACAGAAGTAATTGCTGTCAAAAGCCAGACTTATACCAATAGTGTAGGCTTTTGACAGCATTTACTGCTGTTGTGACGTTTATAGCTGCACTGACAAATGATCATTAGGTTACATAATAAAGATATCGTATTTGAAAGAGAAAATGCTGTTCTGAGATGGCTTATTTATTATAGTTTAGTCAAAACGCACCTGAAAGCTGTTCTCAGTTGTGAGATTAGCTTAGCTTTTGAAATTATTCTGGTTCTCTTCACATATTTATGCAAATATTACTCCTTTGATTTCAGTTTATGACAAAACTGCCAAATTTACAGAACTGTAATGCACTTTACTCAACAATTTTTTGTTGAGTAACATCTATAAAACTCAAATATGCCCAAATTATATCATTAATTCAGGAAAACAAGATAATTATTTCTGCTTTTTGTCAAGTGAATGTTTTATGCTTTTTTTATGTTTTTATGTTTAAGGAGCATATTCATTCTTTTGATGGCACAACTTTAAAAAGTCCTGCAAATAAAACTGGTATTCAGATATTTTTGCATCAAAGTGAATTTAAATAATGACTGTTAGCTAATTGCTAATAGTTCCAGGTGATTTCAAATGTCTCAAATGTAATAAAAGGAATTAAGGTATAAAAGTAGGACAACTGAGGCTGGACTATAATGTCAGTTTTCTAATATGTGAAAGAGGTTTCATCATTAAATGTAAATGTGTTTTTTGAGAAGCTAGAAAGCAGTAAGCTCAGTCCCAAACTGGGCTGCAGAGGAGATGACTTCAAAACTTTCTCATGTTGTAAGTTTAAAATCTCCATTAATAGAAGTTGTGTATTACATAGAAAGAGAGATGCTGTACAGAGAAAACACAGTTGGAAACAAGCTGTTTTTAGCATTCCTCCTCCTCCTCCTCCTTTCTGGTGCTCCCTTTAAGGGTCACCTCAGCAGATCATCTGCCTCCATCTCACCCTATCGCATCCTTTTCTGTCACACCAACCCTCTGCATGTCCTCCTTAACTACATCCATGAATCTTCTCTGAGGTCTTCCTCCTGCCTGGCAGCTCCATCTTCAACATCCTTTGTCCAATAATCTACTCTTCCTCCTCTGCACATGTCCAAACCATCTCAGCCTTACCTCTCTAACCTTTGTCTCCAAACTGCTCAACCTGAGCTGTCCCTCTGATGTACTCATTTCTAATCCTGTCCATTCTGGTCACTTCCAATGAAAACCTGAGCATCTCCAGCTCGGCCTCCTGTCTCTTTGTTCGTGCCACCATCTCCAAACCAGACATCATAGCAGGTCTCACTACCATCTTATAAACCTTCCCTTTCACTCTTGCTGCTCCTTCTGTCACACATCACCCCTGACACTCGTCTCCACCTACTCCACCCTGCCTGCACTCTTCTTCACCTCTCTTGTGCGCTGTCCATTGCTTTTGATGATTGACCCCAGGTATTTAAACTCATCTACCTTCACATTCCACCTCTCATTCACACACATGTATTCTGTCTTGCTTCTACTGACTTCCCTATGCAGTACCACAGTTCCTCTCTTGGCACCCTATCATCTGCTTTCTGTAGATCCACAAAGACACAGTGCAGCTCCTTCTGACCTTCTCTGTACTTCTCCATCAACACTCTCAAAGCAAACATCACATCTGTAGTGCTCTTTCTCGACATGAAACCATACTGCTGCTCAATGTTCATCTCCTCTCTTCTTAACTTGGCTTCAACAGCTCTTTTCCATATCTTCATGGTACGGCTCATCAGCTTTATTCCTCTGTATATACCACAGCTCTGCACATCACCCTTGTTCATGAAAATCAGTACCAGTACATTTCTTCATTCCTCAGGCATCCTCTCACTCTCCAAGATTGTGTTAAAGAATCTGGTCAAAAAGTCCACTGCCCTCTCTCCTAGACATCTCCGTACCTCCACAGGTCACCTGGACCAACCGCCTTTCCACTCGTCATCCTCTTCATCGCTGCCCTCACTTCCTCCTTACTAATCTTCTGCATTTCCAGATTCACAAACTTTCCTCCATCTGTCCTCCTCTCTTTCTCATTTTCTTCATTCATCAGCTCCTCGAAGTACTCCTTCAGTCTTCTCACCACACTCTCTTCACTTGTTAGTACCTTTCTGTCTCCATCCTTAACCACCCTGACCTGCTGCACATCCTTTCCAGTTAAATCTCTCTGTCTAGCCAAACAACTCCTTTTCTCCTTCCTTAGTATCCAGCCTCACATACAGCTGCTGTTTTTTCTCCATAGTTGCAGTATTTATCAAATTGTTAGCATAGTGAAGCAGATCCAGTAATCCTCTGTGGACACATTGATGGTTTTGTCTTCTGGCATTTAAGTCTGAGCACCTGTCGGGGACTACAGGTGTTATCCGCAGCTCATCAGTTGTACACATTATTTTCTCCTTTAAAACATGAATATTTTTGCTGCCAGCAGTTTTCCTTCAGTAGCCTAATTTCTGTTTTAAGCTCTGCCTGTTTGACTTCGTTCTCATTAAGTATGAGGAGAAAAAACATTTGCCACAGCTGCTGTATCTGGTTCTCACTGTCATATTTTAAAGTCTTGATTCTTGGCTGTTGTATCAGGAAAACATCTGTCATTTAAACACAGTGTGTCATTTTATTCCCCATGCTCTTACTCACTAAAGAAACCACAGGGATGTTGGAATTTAATGACGTGACCAGTGGTTTTCACCGTATTTGGTTTCATGTGAAACAGCAGCTGTGTGTGTGAGACTGTATCTTGTGTGGACATGTTAATAAAGGGAAATGTTACCACGTACTGTACACCAAATTATCCTGAGTTACTGTAAAGAGTTTCAATGTACTGTAATTTCCACACTCCAAATAAAAAAAATACTGCTAGAACAAGAGGTGGCTCAGCTGTATCACTTCTTCTTTTGATTCGTCAGGTCAAGACAAGCATGGAGGGGTGGACTGCGAAGTAAGGTCAACATAGCCAGGCTTTCTTTACGTTAGCTGCGTCAACAAAGCCTGAAACCCCAGTCTGAGATAACGTGTTTTTCCTGGTGGTTATTAATTTTCTTTAACCCAGGCTTTTTGCTTCAGGCCTGTGCACACTCACATAAAAGAGGGTGTTAAATGGTAAAATACAACACTGTTGCTGCAAATAACACAAGAGAGCAATCCTGCAGAAAATCATTAATCTTGTGAAGCTGTGACCCTAGTACACCCCTCAGGTGTATCTGACAGTATTAATGACATTTTAGTGTTTTTGGTGTGTCCTATTGAGCCAGCATGGGCCTAAATTTATACTGATTAGATTTCTATTGTCTTTTAATTAAAAATAATATTATTTACATCTTACTTATTTTACTTTATATATTTTATTTATTTATGGGCACCACAGTGGCACGGTGGTTAGCACTGTTGCCTCACAGCAAGAAGGTCCTGAGTTCAAATCCACCATCTGGCCGGGGCCTTTCTGTGTGGAGTTTGCATGTTCTCCCCTGCATGCGTGGGTTCTCTCCGGGTACTCCGACTTCCTCCCACAATCCAAAGACATGCAGTTAGTGGGGTTGGGTTAATTGATTGATTCTAAATTGGCCGTAGGTGTGAATGGTTGTCTGTCTCTCTGTGTTATCCCTGCGACAGACTGGCCACCTGTCCAGGGTGTACCCCGCCTCTCGCCCTATGGCAGCTGGGATAGGCTCCAGCCCCCACCCGCGTGCCTGAATAGGATAAGCTGAAGAAAATGGATGGATGGATGAACTACAGTCATGTGAAAAACTAAGTACACACTTGCTGCTTCCATAGAAATTAAGAGGGTAAGTAGCAGCCAGGTTCTCCTGGTCAAATGCACTTGATTAACTGATCATCAACAAGTGTGACCACCTCTGTAAAAGCAGAAGTTTTGGCAGTTTGCTGGTCTGGAGCATTCAGGTGTATGTTAACACAATATCACAATCATCCCAGGATGTTAAAGTTCATGACAGCACAATTAGAAAAAGACTGAACAAGTATGACTTGTTAGGAAGGGTTGCCAGGAGAAAGCCTCTTCTCTCTAAAAAGAACATGGCAGCAGCTTAGATTTGCAAAGTTGCATCTGAACAAGCCACAAGACTTCTGGAACAATGTCCTTTGGACAGACGAGACCAAAGTGGAGATGTTTTGCCATAATGCACAGCACCACGTTTGGAGAAAACCAAACACAGCTTATCAGCAAAACCGCCTCCACAGTGGTGGAGGGCTGATGATTTGGCTTGTTTTGCAGCCACAGGACCTGAGCACCTTGCAGTCATTCAGTCATCCATGAACTCCTCTGTATACCAAAGTATTCTAGAATCAAATGTGAGGCCATCTCTCTGACAGCTAAAGCTTGGCTGAAATTGGGTCATGCTCATGATCATGATCATGATCATCATGACAATGATCCCAAGCACAGCAGCAAATATACAACAGAATGACTGAAAAAGAGAAGAATCAAGGTGCTGCAATGGCCCTGTCAAAGTCCAGACCTCAACCTGTTTGAAATGCTGTGGCTGGACCTTAAGAGAACTGTGCGTAAACGAATGCCTGAAAACCTTAATGAACTGAAGGAACATTGAAAAGAAGAGTGGGCCAAAAAAAAGTGTGTGTAAAATTGATTTGGTTGCACTTTTTAACAGAGCTTAAATGTGTTTTTTAGCCCTGAAGCTTTCGCATGGATATCTCCTGTAACTTTGATGCTCTGAGGTCTTAATGGGGCCAGTCAATAGTAGTAATCAGGGTATTTCCTGGCTCAGAATTGGCCTTTTCTCTCGTAAGCCCGTTTGGTCCATGTTTATTAAAGGTAAAATAATGTGGGGTCTTGATCAACTTCCCACTTGATATGTTATTTACTGTAAACAGCATTTAAGTTTGATTAAATTATTTGTTTCCTCTTTGCTTTTTTTGTACAGGGATCTAAATACCTACACCTAGGATACACTGTGGAAAATACCAGGTCCATTATGCTTGAATCTCTTTTATTTGAAATCAGGATAAAAGTTTAAGTTTTTAAAAGAGTCATCAGGACCTTTATTTAGCTCAACCTTAGAAGTTACCAGGCCTTTTTTCTTTAAAGGCAGGCCTTTATTTTGATTTTTTTTCTATGATTTGGAGAACTGCAAGTTTAGTATTGTTCTGCTCACTGATAGCTATGCTAACACAGGCGCTGTCATCTATCAACTGCACCCATGGTATCACAGCTTTGGAGCAAATCTGTGTTACTTTTTTTTTTTTTTACAGAAATCGATGCATTTCCTGTTAGTTCTAAGTGTTAAATAAATAACAATTGTCTGTTTGATCCTAAATGGTATAGATTTTCCTGCAGCTCTGGCTGAAACCTCTTTGGAGCCCACCAAGAGTTTCTCTGCACAGTAAAAATGCTGGTACAGTTTATTAACTGTTTACCATAAAATAATTGTTGGGGCTACTAATTAAGGTTGTGTATTTGTCTGTCTGTACATTTGGCTTGAGTCAGATTTACCATAGAGGCAGAGGAAATTTATATAGCTCACAGGTGCTGTAGAAGATCTGATCTTGCCTGGTTGATGGGGATGTCAAACATGTTTTTACCGCTCAAATGCTTCCACCCTGCTACACCAGGAGCTGTCTTGTTCTCAAAGGTTTTATGTGCAATTTAAATATAGTCTTAATGCAACCTTTAAACTTTTATCCAATAAGAATCTCACCCAACAGTGAATCCACCATCAAAAAACAAAACAAGCTCCCCTGCAACCAGCTGAGTGGCTATGGCTGGTCAGTATAGTCTCTACAGTGGGGAGTGTTTCTCTTTTCATGATTTATCAGGTGTTATTAAAGGTTTGGCCATCCATCCATCCATCCATCCATCCATCCATCCATCTGCTTATCCAGTTCAGTGTGGACTGGGGGCTGGAGCCTATCCCAGCAGTCATGGGGAAATATACATCATATATCATTTTAGCAAATGGTTCCTTTGGCTGCTTGGAACTTGGAGATATGGATGTTTTTCATGTTGTGTCTCAGTCACCACTAAACAGGGCATGACGACCAGTTGACTGTTGAATCTAAGACAGGGGTGTCAAACATGTGGTCCAGGGCAACAACTGGCTGCCAAAAGATCCACTCTGGCCCACTGGATCGGTTTGGAAGTGTGAAAATTGCAGTAAAGTTACTAACATCATAATATTTTCCCTAAAGTGTACTGCTTTCCCTGCTGTGGTGGTATTTCCAGATCTTGACAAGCTGTTTTAATCAAACAAGCAAAATACAAAGCAAAATATTTTGTTCTAAAAACTTGTAGATCTACTAAAGATTGTAATGCACATGTAATGAGACATATTTTTATAATTACAATTATTCTCTTAGGCTGAAATAAAGATTATTGGGCCATGCTTCAGATCCTATTTGGCTGCATGTGGCCCATCAGCTGAAACGAGTTTGACATTCCTGATCTAAGATATTAGGCAGCAACTTGTCACTAGATAGGACTGCCAATAACACCCTTCTCTCTCTCTGTAACGGAAAGTTGTAAACAAGCAAACTGGAAAGTAAGACAGTGTGGTTTTGCAGTATTCTGAACTGGAAAATGAGCCGTGGTCTCTAGGCTGACTGACATACTGTATAACCACTCAACCAGAGCAATAAATAACCACATTCATTACAGGTATGTGGGTGTTAGGCTGCAAGGAAAGAAGGTGGCTGGTGCTAACAGTGCTAAAGGTGTCAGTACCCATAAAACTAACCCCTAACCCTAACCCTATGCTATCAGAATATGCAACTTTTGAAAATTGTTCACAAAGGTCTCAAAAATCAATCAGAGACAAAAGATAAATAAAATGAAATCAACAACTGACGCATATCAAAAACTAAACTAATTACATCAAAAAAGTCCTTTTTTCTTTCAACCAAAGCACAGGGTAAGTTTTAGGATTAGGGTTACTTCTAATAATTGACATTGACTTAGAACTTACTGAATAATGTGACAAACCTTTTCAATTGGATCTTATATTTGTACACAAAATATTTTACTGGACAATGTTCAACCTCATCCATTGTTTTCTGAAACTTTTTTATTCTTTGATTAATCTGTTTGTATCTTATTTTTTTCTTCTTCATTTAATCACCTGGGAAATAATTTTACAGGAACATCCCTAACGTCATCACAGTTTTCCAGCAGAGGGCGATCTCACCCCAGTCCAAGTACCATCTGCCTCACCTGTAGAACAGTGTCACCCTACCTGAGCAGAAGATGCTGCAGAGCCAAACTGTCTCTAACTCTTTTGTGACCTGCATTGCTGCAAAGTTAATAAACAATGACCCTATCTCTTTCCCATATCAATATAATTCTTAACCCTGCCCTTCACAACTGTTACTCATGTTTATTACAAATATCAGTCGATCTATTGAAACCAGGATTGGTATCAGGCCCCCAAAATCCATAACTGTTCAGGTGGTGGTAGAGTGGAATGTTTCAAGGAGTATTACAGAAAAAATGAGAAAACAAAACAAACAAACAAACAAAAACAAACAAACAAAAACAAAATTACTTTTTTTTTCAGTTTGCATTTTGAAAATAAAGTAAAAATTTGGGGAATAACTTTTAAAATTCAAAAAACAAAGTTGGAAATTTTGGAAATAAAGTTGAAACATTTTTGAGAATATAGTTAAAATATTGGAATATAGTCAAATTTTGGTAATAAAGTTGAAGTTTTGTGAATGAAGTTTAAAAATTGAAAATGAAATTTTTTAGAATAAAAAGCTACCTTTAGCTGCTCCCTTATTCACAAGGCGTTGCCAAAGCGGGCAGCTCCACATGTTTGATTTGTAGTTTAAGTTTTGAAGTTTATAGTTCTAAAATAAAGCTAAAATTTTGGACGGTAAAGTTTAGTAAAGCTGAAATTTTGAAAAGAAAGCTGAAACTTTGGAGCATAAACTCAAAATTTTGAGAGTAAAAAGTTTAAAATGTGAAAATAAAGCTGAAATTTTGGGAATAAAGTTAAAATTTTGAGAATAATGTTGAAATGTTGAAGAATATAGTTGTTTCAAGTCAAACTGCTACTGCTGGTGCACAACTGCCTCTACAAAATGCCTTGTATAGATGAATTAATAAAATTGTACTTTGGTTTCAGTAACAAGGATTTGTTTTCTCTTTTAGCAAGTAAGCACAGTGTGGTTAGAAGTATTAGGACTACGAGAGTCAACTTTATACTTGACAGTTAGACCTTAATCCAAAAATGCAAAATGCAAAATAAAAAAAAAAATACTACTAATACTTCTAATATATAATTTGCCTTAATGTGCAGCTGATACTCATACCTGAGTATGTGGTATGTGTACTCATATGTGTAATCATACCTGTACACATACCTGAGTTTTAAACTAATTCAGACTATTTGATCAGTTGAGTCTTTATCAGTAAATTTCTTTAACAGTGGAAAATATTAAATTCAATATTAAGTGGAAAAACTGAGATTGTTCTTTGAGTTAACACCTCCACCTCTCCTCTCTCAGTGCTTCTGATGCAGTACTACAGGTTTTACAAGCTGTCTCATACTGAAACAAACACACCCAACATTTAAAAAACCATAATGTGCACACTTTATTGTACAGAATTCACAATGAAGAGAACATGAAAACTACAGTATGCAGGGAGTATCATTAAAACAATAAAACTCCTGAGATACAATAGGTAAACACATGTAAACAATAACCCTGTTATTAAACTTCAATACATTAACAGATCTACAACCAAGTGACAGTACACTATATCATCTGAATTAGGTCATTTATTTACATACCAAAAAAGAGGCAATAAAATAAAAAAAACAACAACTCTGTATACTGTTGAATAGGACAAGAAAACTAGATTTCATTTGGTTGAACCAACTTTCTCAGTTAACTTCATAAAATATTCTGAGGCACCATAAAATCACTACAAGCACATTTTCTATTTATAAACACAGCCCGGTAACCATGAGGCCTGTACTACCAAATAACTTCAGCTTACCCAGGATATCTTTTCCTTATCTGCCTTCATTTATGCTAACATTGGCAATTGAAGGTGGTTATAAAAGGAAAGTCCACCCAGGGTTTCTCAGTGTAGCTATGAGCACCTTCACATGACATCACATACATGGACAAATCATCTTGTAACGTTAGAAAGATGGTTATACCAGCAGCAGATTGGAAGAATAAATTATACTGTTGTAAGTAATGGCTCTACTTGTGGTTATCATACCTATACTGTTTCCTCTATGAGAGATATTCTAAAATGTTATAATGTAATTAATTATGCAAAATGTTGTCAGTTGAGCTGTTTTCAATGTCACTTTGGGCATAAAGTATTTGCCTCAAAGCTTCTGCAGCAGTAAATCTTGCTGCTCTAGGTCTGTTAGCCATGATTCACTGCAAAACATCACAATGGAGTGATTAGAAGTGGAAATTACAATAAAAATCAAAGTATATAATGTTAAAAACATAGATATCTTTCCATACAACTTTCCATCCTCATTGCCACTTCCTGAACAAAAAGCCCTATGAGATTCCTGGTAGGACGTATTTTTCTAATTAAAAATATCATAATGACACATGTAAATATACAGCTGGGGTCATAAATGACCTGACTTGGTCACTTAGAGGTTATTAAAGTCTGTTTAAACCCAGTAAGGAAAGCTGGCCAAAGGACTGACTAAGCTAAGCCTCAGTCAGGCAGACCAAGACACCGGTCAGCGACCCCCATGGCAATCGTAGGTTGCTAGGTAAAAATGTATTCCCTGACCAGTTGGTGAGGGGTTGCTGGAGGTTGCTGGCAGTCGCTACATGAAACAGGTCACAAAAAGGTATACGGTACTGCACTGAAAACCTCCTTGTGATTGCTGTGGTAGCTAGCAGATTCCTGTGGTCAGTATGCATTGAAGACGTCAACGGAGACCTCCTGCCTTCAAAGTAAAACTTGCTTTGAAGGCAAACTTTTTCGAGTTTCACTGCCGCTCTGTGAGTGTCTGCAGACAAGTCAGCATCTTCCATGCAAACTACGGGCAACCAAAGCAATCCAAGCAAGGAGGTTTTTGGTGCAGCATTCTCTTTAAGACCGATTTCAGCAACCACTTGCCAACTGGTCAGGGAATACACATTTTTCCCTAGCGACCAGTAGTTCCCAGAGGGTCGCCAACTGGTCTCAACCTATTAGTAGACCTATCACTATTACTATCTTATCATTATGGCTATTAAAAAAAACATAATTAAACTGGTAAGTTGACTTACTTGCAATAAGTACAAGGCGCAAGTGCCCTGTTTGAGGACTATATCACAATAAAATTGCTTTCAGTCAGAAGGAGAAAAAAGCAGGAATAAAATTGTTCCTAAGGCTCTGCTTTTCTTATTGATGCTCAGAAAGACAACAAAAAATTGGGCCTTTAAAAAATACAGACCGGTTTAGTATTTGCACACCAAGGTTAAAGGGATCTTCCAGAAATGGTGATGCCCTTTTCCAGACAAGTGATTGATCAGTAAGTGCTGGTTTTACAAGTGCATGTACGTCTTCTATTTCAAACATAATCTGCTCTGGAGCAGGTTAGGTTTGTAACATTAGACCAGATGTGAACTAGCTTCCTGACTCTGAAAACCCAGACTTAAACCTCAAGTTACCTCGCTAAGCCCCAAATCCTGCTTCATAGTACAGGCCTCAAGATGTGGAGGTTGAACGCTTTCTCTCTTCTTTTTCTTTTTGAATATTTGGACAAGTGTGCAATGTGAGGATAGTTTTATGACAAAATAAAACAAAACTGGTTACATGCTGTCAGAATTATACTATAAGAAAAACATATGCCTTTAGTTGATTCAACTCTGACGTATCACAGTTGACTATGGGTACATTTTACAGGTATCTGTGTAAAAGTTAAGGATCTGGTCACAATTACACCCAAGAATACCCCGTTAGTGGTTACCATCGTCATGTTTGTGAATACAACTGAGTTTTTGCACATTCACAGTCTGAAGTATGTTCCAGTTACAGTAACGGCTGGTTGTGATTGAGCGGCTTGTTTTGTAGGTTGTAGCTTTCTCGTCGGGTGGTCAGCGTGCTGCGATGCGAATCATCCCCGGATTAACGAAGGAGAAGTTTCTGAACATTGTCTGGTCGACGCTGTTGATGAGAGTGCGGTCGGCACACGATAGCCTGGGCTTCTCGTTGATGAACTCTTTGTCGAAGTTACTGCAGTCGCTGGGCGACGTCTGCGAGTATGAAGAGCAAATATTTCATTACACACAATAATATATACACCACTGAGCAGTTTAACAAGTAAATACCATAGTCAAGTGATTCCACGGCCCTCTGGTAGGCTGTCAAGGGACTGTAGGTGGGCTGCCAGTGGTAATTTATAATAAACACATTTTTTAAATTTCAGTTAATTGAAATTCTTAATTATGATAAATAAGATTTAAAAATTTTAAATAGGTGGGAATATATAATTTAAAAAGTTGCACCTTTTAAACTTTTATATGACTTCATCCTATAGGGTAAATTCATTGGATAAGATGAACATTTATAGTCCAGTGATAATCTTTTGGGTTAATTCTTATGAGATTCATTAGGATCAAATCCTTTGGGATTGGTTCCAAAATCAAGTTGATTTTTCTATTAAAATTTTCTTTTGTAATCCTAAAAGACTTTTGACAAGGGGTTTTGTAATTTAGTTTAAAATTGCCATGAAATATTTACATTTTTAAAGAAACCAAACTAATAAAACAAAGCTAAGGGATTTAAAAATTACTTACTTACTATTATTTTTGCTTTTCTGACCTGTATTTCATCCTAAACTTGTCTCATATCATGTCAATAATTTGAACAAACCTAAGTGAGGAAAATAAGGCTGTTGATGTAGAGTAAAGCATTAGAAGAGTTGTGACTAAACTTTTGTGGGCCACAGAAAACATTGACAGCAGTCTAAAGTTTGGGAATGGCTGCCATAGTCTATTATTGTGTGTAGAAATTTCTAGATTTTATTTAATTTCACTACTTTCACCCACGGCCCTATCAACGACCCAGCTTTTAACTAACTACCAGTTTTTAATTGACAAAATATTGTAAGTGGATATGTCGAGTATGTGGTTCCCAGCTGTACTTACTATAGTTGGTCTGAAGGGCGGCGCCATCTGCCGTTGCTCTAAGGCTTTCCAGTCTGTGCTGCTGAAGAAACTGTGCTGTCTGATGTTTCCTTTGATTCCCAGTCGCTCCTCGGGTTCCCTCACAAACAGCTGAAGCACAAACGCACAGAGGTTTAGATATACAGGGCAGTGAGAGGTTTACTCATGCATGCAACGAACGTACAGAAGATGCAGTTAGAAACAGTTTCATCAATTTAAAGACCAAATCTTTGCTTTCTCTTCTTCCTGTTGTTGGTTCAGTCCCAGAGGTCAGTTATCAGCTAACAGCTGTGATCTTATTTATACTGGCCACTTAACCACTGAAACACTTCTGCAAACACAGTGTCTGACCTTGACGAGTATGTCCTTGGCAGCTTTGCTGAGCCAGTTGGGATAAATGGGGGTGTCTGTCCGTATGGACTGAAACAGCTCCTCTTCATCGCGCCCGTGGAACGGAGACTGACCAATCAGCATCTCGTACAGCAGCACTCCGAACGACCACCAGTCCACAGAGCTGTTGTACTTTTGACCCAGCAAGATCTGATACACAAAAACCACACGTACTGGTAAACTTAACAAGAACACAAGCGAAGTGGGATAAATCTTTAGTTAAAGTGGATTTTTCTTATTTTCTTTCATGTATTTACTGTTACAGTAGTGGATGTTCATATAATAAGGTCAATAAGTTCTACAAGTAAGTCCCTGTGAGCCAGAGGCTTGGGCTTTAGATTGCTCTAAATGCTCAGTTACTTTTAGTAGTTAGTAATTAGTTTTATTTATTTAGTTTTTTCTACTCATTAATATTTTAAATATGGTTCAACTTGTTGTTTTAAAGGGGCAGCTAAGTGGCTTATTTCAGACAGTGGATGAACTCAAGGGCTGCACCAACGCCCTGAATAAGATAAACAAGGATTATTTTGAATTGTGACTCATGCAAAGCTACTCTAACAGAGTCCAAGTATAAAAATATGGACCTGTCAGGATTATAGGGCCTCCTTAAAATATCTCTAGAATTTAGATCATCATGCGTGTCTCTTGGTGATAACTGTGGCCACCTGCAGTTGATTGAACCTTTTGGACCAAATGTATACCAATATATCACAACATGTACGTTACTACATCATGCAAAAGATGTCACGTTACAATGCAATGTGGTTACCTCTGGGGCGATGTAGTCTGGGGTCCCGCAGAAGGTGGAGGTCCGCATGTCATCCTGCATGTTCTCCTTACACATGCCAAAGTCTGCTATCTTTATATGACCATCTGAGTCCAACAGCACGTTATCCAGCTTCAGATCTCTTCAGAGAAGCAAGAAAGACAATTATTCAGCTTGGCCTGTAAATCACACATTATGAATTTCAGTTCCGTTTGTGGCTGTTTTACTGAACGCCTACCTGTAAATGATTCCTTTAGAGTGGAGGAACTGAAGCCCACAGATGATCTCAGCTGCATAGAAGCTGCAGAGAGACACACACAGATATAAGAAAAGTGGATAAAATACACAGGAGTGACCAGATTTAGGACAAACTAGGTCAACAACAGGCTGTAAAAAGACAGGTACAGAAGTTTAGAATGGACTCAAATTAAACACTATTAATTTTTATTTGACTCTAAAACAGACCAACAAAAAATGCAAATAGTTTTGCACCAAGTCAACGAAGAGAATTACAAAGCGTGCAAAAATGTTAGTCATTAGAATTTAGACTAAAAATGAAAACCGCAAATATGCACATGCATACATCTGTTAGAGAGATTAGATCTATTGAAACCAGAGCAAGGGATGAGTCTGACTAAGAAACCGAGGCCAACGCATGGCCATTTGGTAGCGACTTCTCAATCACAAGGTAGACACTCTAACCCCCAAAATACACCAGACGCATGTATGTGATGTGTCGTTTGCGACGCAGTTTTGCTCCACGATCAGTCCAGTATCAAGTCACGCTGGGAGCGTTTCAGAAGCAGAACTTGTAGTCTGCATGGGGTCTTTTATTTTTAAAACTGACCAGATATCCTATGCTGTTTCTGTATGTGACTTCCTGCCCTCCTTACTTACTCTGTGCAGCTTGAAGCGGCTTCCGTGAAAAATAGACCTGGTGGTATTTTACGTGACATGGAGCAGAGAGCAGCTTCTGGGATGCTTATAAAATACGGAGTTGGACCACAATGTAGAAGTGTCCGGTGTATTCAGAGGTCTATTTTACACTAAGTTGGACTGTAATGTCCAAAATGAACATCATGTTTTATCAAATAAGACTTTACACTAGGAAAAGTTTTACTGAGGTCATAAATCTAGTGAGAGGTACGGTCATTTTCTCATAAACTTCTATAAATTTTGACTTATTTTTGAAACCATTTGCCCCCTGGTAGCCAAGAAAAAGCATGCAGGTTAAAGGCACTTCTGCAATAGAAGCACTTTTCAAACCTGGAGGCTACATCCATGCAGTATAGATGTGTACGATCCCACCCAAACAGTGCAAAGCTACAGATGTGTGTCACTCGACATATTAGGCATATTGAAAGTTGTGTCTTTTGACTTACGTGGCTCTGTGCAAGTCAAACTTGTGGCAGTTTTGGATGTGGAACATAAGGTCCCCTCCATTCAGATATTCCATTACAAAGAACAGGTTTTCCTGGATGTAAAAACACAAAGAGGTCAGAGCTATATTTGGCTCAGGAGAGTTATTTTGAATGCCTACAGATGTGTAGTAAATATTCACGTGTACATGGTCATCACCTTAGTCTGGAAAGTGCAGTAAAGATGTGTGAGGAAGGGATTTTCCCAGGCTAGAGACAAAACCCTCCTCTCTACCATGGTGCACTCAACATCATCATCCATCAGGACCACATCTTTCTTGAGAGCCTTCACTGCAAAAAACTCCCCGCTCCTTTTCAACTCTGCTAGAAACACCTGGAAAATAAATAATAAAAACCTTTAAAAAAAACTGTGTATATACATTTGTAGCCTGTTGCCCTCTCATTTACCATTGCTAGCTCATTTCTGTTGCCAAGACTTTGAAGTGACAAGAAGTAGGTGGTTTTCAGTGGAAACTGGCTGCACAAACACATTTGACCACAAGTCTCACAGTGTGCTGTGTGAGGTCTCTGTGCTGCATGAATCTCTTGGCAAGAATGACTAAAATATGGTGCTTTGACACGCTAATGGAAAACGGATTTCTCTCACTGTGTTCTTATAGAAATTTCATTAAGGAAACAGCAATTATTTGCTATGCATTTCTTTTTCTCATCAGAGGAACACTTCTGTTGCATCCAGTTTTTATGAATATAATGTAACATGACTAAGATGCCAAGTCTTCACCCTCTGTTCAGCAGTTCTGAGTAAACTCTCCTCTGTGCTTTGCTTTCCCTCTTTTTAATTAGATCGTCCCCAGTACCTTGCCAAAGCTGCCTTTCCCGAGCATCTTGTGCAGGGTGAAGTCATCGATGGTGAATCTGGGTTGGTGATCCTTCCTTGGAACAGCGTACAGAGGCTCCTCTGGTGACACCTCGCTGACCGACTTGCTGACATCTCCTGGTCCCTCCCACGAAACACCCTGATAATCTGCAAAAAGAAGCAAGTTAGGAAACACAAATGAGAAAAAGTATATGATACTAAACACATGTCTGATGGAAAGGAAGATTTTGTATACCTTTGCTTGCAGGTGTAGCTGTGGCTGGGAAACCCATTACTAGTCCCGATGGAGCTCGCACCACTCCTGGCTGGGAAACACTCACGGGACCTTCCCGACCAATAATGTCACTCTCTCTGGTGCTTTTTGCCTTAAGGTGAAAAGTAGGACCAGCTTCAAAACCGAGGCATTTTTCCAAGGTAAAATATTTCTTAATTACTAGTCTTAAAGGGACCTATTACGCTTTTTCTTATTTTCCTTATTTTTTTCTTATGTTATATAGTGTTAGCATCGTGGATACTCATATTAAACATGGCCAAACTTTCATTGTGTACAAGAATCCCTGAGATCCAAAGCTCAGGCTTCAGGCTGCTCTGCAAACTCAGTTTCACACAATTTTTTTTCCTACTGTTTGATCTGCATGATGTCACAGAGAGAGGATACTCCTTTAATGGTCATCTCATGCTATTCAAATCTTCTGTTAGTGAGGAGCAATCAGAAAGTTGGCTTTAAGGGGGAGGAGCTAAAACAGCTTGTTTCAGATAGAGGATGAACTGAGGGAGCAGTAATGGACAAATAAGGATTATTTTGATCTGTGGGTAGAGTGAGTCCAAGGATAAAATATGAGGAGAATAGATCCACTTAAAGCATTTTTAAGTCACTAAAAACAGCATATAAATGAATCTGAGGGAATAAAAGTCTCAGTCTGACACAGGGAAACTGAATTGAATACCTTTTAATGCTAAGAGTAAGGTAAAGTTGCATGGATTCAGAGGTACTACAAGATACACTAAGTGTTGATGGAGAAAACCTCCACATCCTCTGCATCTGTGTTGAAGGCATTTCTGAAAATCTGCGCAGACGTATACCGAAGGTTTGTTTGTCTGACCTGCTGTTTGCTCTCGATGATGGCCAGAGCTTCGGCCATCAGTTTCTGGTTGACCCCACAGAGGTTGGCGACTTTCTTCTGGCATTTATGGTGGACGTTCATGCTGCATTCTGCACAAGATAACACACGATTAACAAGGTTTGCCACGTGTTATTATATGATCCTTAAAACTACTGCAAGATGACAATATTTAACACTATTCAATAAACTGCTCTGTGGAGTTATGTAAAAAGTGAGCAGATGAATTGAAATAATTTATTAGCTTCTACTTCAGAATAGGGGAATATAACATACTGTGACAGCTTTAGAAAAATACACACTGGAAATTTTCACTAAAGACTACAAATGGACATGTTTCTGTTTATTTTTTTTAGTCATTATGCTTTAAAGTACAGACTGGCGACCTGTCCAGGGTGTACCCCACCTCTCGCCCTATGACAGCTGGGATAGGCTCCAGCCCCCACCCACGACCCTGAATAGGATAAGCGGAAGAAGATGGATGGATGGATGGATGGATGCTTTAAAGTGACTAGTCCAGGCATTTTTTGCAAATTTTGCTTGACAGATTTTTTCTCATATTGTGTGCTCTTTGTTGTTGCATGTACATAAAACTGCAGTTTATCACCAAAATCTCACACACATCCCTAACCCCTCAGCCAGACTGACTCAGTGTGCTGGCTTGTACTGGAAATATGATTAATTTCACATAGAGAACTCTATACTTTGCACCTGCTGTGGCAGCTGCACTGTGTTTCTGTTCAACAATCCAACACATGCATTTCTGATGGGAAACATTTGAATGCCTGCTGTTGTCTCAACTACTGGAAGTATATCAAGCAATGCTGTGGACTAAAATGTAATTCCTATCTGGTGAAAAACAAGTTTTACCAAATGTTGTCAATTTGAATTTTTCAGAGAAGAAAGCTCTGTGGTTTACAATACTCGCAACACTGTCTGCAACACATGCAGCAGAGTAGCATTAGAGCTGTGCAGAGCCAATCAACACCTTCATGGTAAAAATGTGAAAACCACTGCCTAAACCACTGGTCAACATTTTATGAAGTTGATATTTAGAAAAACTTGTCTGCATAAAAGTCAGTATTGGCATGTGCCTTAAAAGTTGATTACAAGTAAACATAAGTCATTAAAAAACCCACTAATATCTGTATAATTTGTCTAGAACATTTTATCTTTTGGCAAAGGGATTTCCCGCCTGCTCTACAGTTTTTGATCATTTCAACTGTAAAATTCTATAATGTAAAACATTCTGACGTTTTTGCATTGCACACCTGTGCTGTATTATAGTTTACTAAAAGGTAGCACAGATACAAAGCTTCTAAAAAAAGGTGACTAATTTCAATGTAGAGTTTCAAAAGACTTAATACCACAGAATTGTAACACTTCAACCATTTTTTGTCACTTTCATATTATCTACCAAGAACCAAGAAGTCGGTTACCATGTGACTCTTTACGCCAATCACCTGCCAAGTCCTGACTGTAAATGACTCAGGGGTTCATTCATATTTGAAAACGGTAAGCCTTTTTATGGTTTTGAACAGCATGTAAAAAACATTACCTCGAGCCTTTTGCTAATCACATATTTTCCTCAGTCTCAGTGGAAAACATCACAAGGTTAAAAATGCTCCTCGACTAGACTGCTTATTAATGAGGCAGTGGTGTTAATTTGTCAGTTGTATTGATCGTTTGTTTTCATGATTTCTGAATTGAAATCAGAATGTAATGTTATCTTTAACTATTTATCTTTCATCAGTTTCAGCATGCATGTTACTATACCATTTAACATGGAATTTTCAATTCCTAAACTGATCTTTGCAAAGCTTAAAAATGGGGGTTTTGTCCTCTGGAAACGTGACTTTATGGGACATTGTTGTATTATTAAATTATCTATTATTATACTAAGTGTTTGTGGCTACGTCTGTGATGTTACATGGCTACCTGCAGCAGCGTCACCCTGCAGACACAAGTTCAGTTTTTCACACATTTTGTACTTCAGAAAACATGGATATAATCATAGATGACAAAAACCCCCCCCAAAAACAACAACAACAAAAAAATCCTGCCTCTCACCCTCACATTTGAGCCCCTGCTTGGCGAGCCCCCACAGCAGAGTCCCGCAGTGTTCACAGAAGGTGGGACTTTTGTAGTTGTAGACTTTAAACCTGTGGGGCATGTCGATCTTGAACCGCTCCTTGTGGATCTAAAAACATATCGCACACATTATCACAGAGAGTCTCCAAACACTTTCTGTATCCACATGGCAGGTGGCATGTCTGTGCTTTATTTAGTTTAGTTTTGCATTCTCTTCTGGTTTCATGCACATGAACGTGAACTGACATGGAGCAGAGGAGGAAGTGAAACAATGGCAAGAAGATGACGTGAGACCAGAATGCCTGGTGTAATGATACATCTGCACAAAGTGACTGTTTAGTAAGCATTACAACCACAAGCCTACAAACTCCTAACACATTCTGTGTCACCAACTGTGGGATTTATCTCCGACTTGAAGACAATGTGCACCGTCATGGAGCAAATCATGTGAAACAGACACTCACCATTGTTTCTTTGCTGTTTATGGCTGAACCGGTGCATTTGGCGATAACTTTGTCTATGCATTTTTTGTGGATAGCTGCGTTGCACTCTAAAGAATAGAGAGAATAACCATGTGAGAAAGAGTTACGAAGGCTAGCCGATAGGTCAATGAAAAATAAACTGACACTCACGTCTGCACTGGTAGCCTTGCTTATTAAGACCCCTGCAGTGGAAAGAAAAAGATGAAATGACTAATATGATAACGAAAATGACTAATTTAGAGATTTATGATATCTCAGGTGGTTGCATACCAGACAAACTCTTTGCACACGGAGCAGAAGGTCGGCTGAGGGAAGAATGTGGCACTGAACTCGTGACACTTGACCACGTGAACTTTGGCCTGCTTGATGGCGCCGCGTCGCTGATGGAGGGTGAACAGACCCTCTCTCTCCCGCTCGGACTCTGGGTCCCCATCGGTCTGACCTGCAGCATCTGAAACATGTCATACAACTTTAGTTTCAAAAGAAAAAAGACGCAGTGTGTTGAGCTCTGCTTTTTGTGGACAGTGTGGTGAGACATGATTAAGAACATAAGATTTCATACTGAACTTTCATTTTCTCACCTTCTCTGGATTGAGACATGCTTCTCACAAACAGCAGAGTTTATGTTTGAAATAAATCTTCTCTGTTGCATTCCCATTTTATGATCTAGGCCTAAATTTCTTTTACTATTTAACATAAAAGGAAACACTGAGATTGTGGATATTTTTGCAGCAAACTGATTGACAGAGGTGGTTTTTATGATTGCATATTCTTGGTCTTCTTTATTGTCCTTTTGGCTTTATGTTTATATTCCTTCTTGGGTGCTGCTCTCGAAACTCTGAGTGTACAGAGAGTTACAAGAAAGAGTCAAATTATTTATGAGTGTAAACCAAAAAAGCTGATACTCTCAGTTTTCTTTATGTCCTTTGTGAGTTGTTCTGACTGATCACCTTTATTCTACAATCACATATTGCTATCCTGATGGGAGCGATCTCTCCTGCATAAGGCATCACTGAGTGGTTTGATGAGGGTGAAAATAATGGGAATCATGGTATGACCTTCATTGTCACCAAATCTCAACAAAACTGAACACTTTGCTGGTGTGAAATGTTCAATAACTGAGGTTACTCTACTTGGCCCTAAAAATCTTAGAAATATGACATCTAACCAGATACTTAATCTGGATGGCATTACTTTTGCCTCTAGGGACACTGTGAGGAATCTTGGAGTCATTTTTGACCAGGATGTCTTTCAACACGCATATTAAACAAATATGTAGGACCGCTTTCTTGCATTTGCGTAATATCTCTAAAATTAGAGGCATCCTGTCTCAGAGTGATGCTGAAAAACTAGTTCATGCATTTATTACTTCTAGGCTGGACTATTGTAATTCATTATTATCAGGTTGTTCTAAAAGCTCCCTGAAAAGCCTTCAGTTAATCCAGAATGCTGCAGCGAGAGTACTGACAGGGACTAGAAAGAGAGACCATATTTCTCCCATATTAGCTTCTCTTCATCGGCTACCAGTTAAATCCAGAATTGAATTTAAAATCCTTCTCCTCACATAGAAAGTCTTAAAAAATCAGGCCCCATCATATCTTAAAGACCTCATAGTACCATATTATCCCAATAGAGCACTTTGCTCTCAGACTGCAGGCTTACTTGTGGTTCCTAGGGTATTTAAAAGTAGAATGGGAGGAAGACCCTTCAGCTTTCAGGCCCCTCTCCTAT
>VUQI01056178.1:0-24686 GCA_015106735.1 Paratilapia polleni | reverse complement strand
CCCCATTTCCCCTGCAGTCAGCATCAACGTTGTCATGGAAACAGTGATCAATCTTTTCTCTCTCTCTCTAGCTATGTGCTACAGCAATCTGCTATAGCTTTCATTCTAAATGCCAAGGCAATAAAAAAGACACCTATAGGAAATGTCAGCAGCGCTGCCTGACCAATGAAATCTGACAGCCAAGACAAGCAATATTTTTCATTTTCATGTCAAGTGGGGCCCAGTGATGTCGCATCCTCTTCTTTTGAGGGAAAAAAAGACAGTAAAGAGCAGCAAATTGAAATGAATGGCACTGCTGTAAGTGAATGCTTTGCATTTGAGGCTACAGGTCAGATTAACATAATTGAAACTCACCAGCTCTTGCACTCATTTGTATATGCACATGCTCATTGGCATGTGCGCCCAGACACATGCACACTCACGTGCCCATACTCATACTCTATGTGCACGTGCAGAGTACCTCCCTGATTTGCATTACGTCTATTGTTTATGTATGCAACAGCGCTCTCCAGTGGTCACTCATGGTAAAAGAGAAATATTGGTTATATTTTTCTCAGCTATTTCAAAGTGAAGTGTCTGCTCATTCACCCCTGCAAAAACCACTTGTTGACACAGACCCAGTCAAGCTGCTGTTTGATCATAAACTCATGTCTGAGTTCCAGAGGGTTACAAAATGAAACTGGGTGTCCATATTGATGTGAAATTGAACTCAGTTATGAAATGTTACTGCTCTCTTTTTTTTAAAGACACAATCCATGTTGTTTTTCCTCAGGTGGTTTTGTGGAGTTAGTGGGAAGATTTGAAAAAGTTTTCAGCCTAATTTATGCCGTTGTACAGTGTATTGGGGTAGATCATTACTGACAATGGTAACAACGGGTTTAGCAAGTTTCTTTAAAGGGCTGGTAATTGATTTGACTTTGTTTTGTAGAAACAATATCTGTTTATGGCAACAGTTTTGAAACTAATAAATTATTACATGTGCTTGTTTTTGCCTTTACTTCATGTCTATTTTATTCTATTTTGATCAGTTTTATTGTCTGCCTATATGTGCATTTTTTAGGAGCCTTGTTTTATTCATCTATTTAATAGGCAGGCTTGTTCTCTTGGAACATGTATTAGTTTGTATATTGATTTTACTACCATAGTGGCAGTATGTCTTTCACATGTTGTCTGATGTGACCTGCCTGACTATGCATGAGCAACTAAACACAATGCTGCAGCTGCAGAGATGATTTACACATTCATAAGAATGGCAAATCACAGCCATAACTTCAATTTTCCTGCAGGTGTGAGGATGTATAGATGATGCACTGTACATATTGTAGAAAGCAACACATTACAGGCTTCAATTATTATAAATAATAGTAAATATAATATAAATAATGTAAATGTACATTTATTCTTATGTAGTGAAGGCACACATTTGTGTTGTATATGAATGTACATGAGCGTGAAACTGCTGCAAAACAACACAGCACAGGCACCTGTTTCTCTCACTTCATTTATCTTCTCACAGTCCTTTTCCCCCCTTCTGTGTTAATTAGTGGTTTGCAGTGTGCATGATGGATAATAAACTACATTCACTTGAAATTAACCAGATCCCTGGTAATTTTATGCCAAGTGTCAAACCATGAAAAACGCTAAGATGGTCTACTAACTAATGCAACCTGTGAGATGAATATATAAATGGGGCAATAGACCTGCCATCAGTTTCTAGTCCTGTCTTGTACAGCTGGTAATGGTCAATTTATAAGTCTGCACAGGATTTATGAATATCAGGAAGGAAATCGCATGCAGCATATTCACACGAGGGAAATAAGAGTGACAGTGATGGAAATGAAAATGCTGTGGTGAGAATATAAATAAGACAGATTGTTTCTTTTTGCACAGCAACAGCGTTCAGCATGAATCCATATGGAAGCGCTGACATTAAGGATGTTTTCATTAGTCTGCACAAACTATCAAGTGCACAGAGTTGTTTATAAAAACCTTTAGTGCACAAACTTTGTGCATATAAATACAATGCCAAGAAAAGTTTTGGTTTATTGCAAATGTCAGAGAATTTCGCCCTTAAACAACATCAGCAACCAACAACAAGATTAACAGAAGGACATGCAGTATATTAGTATTTTTCATGAAATACTGTGTACTAAAGGCATGCTTTCTGTAGGTGGTATGAAAATCAAACCATACTCAAAACAGGTGTCCAAAGGCAAGATTTTTCAGTGTTCAGAGATCACAAGATTAACTCTGTTACTCCAAAGAGAGATTAGACACTTTATCCATAAATCTCACAGTTTGAGATGACAGTTTGGTGGATTTAAATGCAATGCAAAGCCCATTTTGTAAATGAGGCCCCAAGGCATCTGCTATCATCTGGCTCAACTACAAAGAGTGAAATACTCACAGAGGAAAACAAACGCTAGAGAGTGTTTATCTCTAATTAACTATTAAAATGCAATGACCACCTCTGAGGGACTTCTTTTAATTTTATATGCACTAAAGAGACCAAATGGATAAATAGTAAAACAGCTACTGATGTGACTTTACTGTTGGTACATTATGCATACTCGAAGGGAATGTTTATATAAATCATGTTAGAAACTCTTTGATTTGCACATGTTTATAACTGATTGTCACACAAATTTATAATTAAAACATAGAATAAAAAGGTGTAACCTTCCAACTTTCAACCATCCACTAAAGGCCTTAAAAATAACTAGCTTTTAAATAAGGTTTTGTATAAATATAAATATACAAAAATGCAATTTCCTTAACTTGCAAGGCAGCTGGATTCTCTAGAGATTTGCCAGATCATGAAAAAGGTCACCATCAAGAGCAAATCCATCTTTCCAGGCTTCAAGGGGTGCTTCTCATTATGCTAACCTATATGATTCTTCACTTCCTCTCTCCTCCCGGGACCTGGAAATCATTACCCGTCTGCCATCTTGGAGTATCTTCCAATCCATTATTTGCACCTCAAGAAAACAAGTAGACAGGAGGCTTCTTGAAGAACATAGGTGATCCTTCATGAAAGCCATCTATCAAGCCCTTCCACTTATAAATGCGTCCATATCCTGATTAAGTAATTAAAGTAGCTAATAAGTGACATTATGGGACCAAGGAGTTCTCTTCTTTGTCTCTCTTACTTGCATATGTCTCACATTTTCACTTGATTAGAAAGAGACGAAAGTGAGTGAATTGAGGAAACACGTTAGCGTAATAAATAGCACTCAAGCTATATGCATGTAGCCAAACCACAGATGGTTCAAACCAGTCCTCATTCTATGAGGAGCTCCTGGCCAATAAAGGTCCAATCCTGGGTCTATTTAGGTGTGATGACACACAGATAGTGCATCCTGCCAAGTATTTATTAAAAGTGACAGCCAATCGTGATCTACGAATAGCCTGCTCACTGCCTCTTATTTCTAGTGAACTGAAATTGGCTGCAGTTCACTTAGAGTGTGGTAGTTGGCATGGAATAGAAAGAAATGGAACTTAAATGATTGACACTTGGAGACAAACAAACAAGCCCACATTTTCTTAAATATTATTGGTGTATATCTATATACATCTTGTACATTTTCTACCTACAGTTGTGCTCATATGTTTACATACCTTGACAGAATTTGTGATTTTTTTTAGCCATTTTTCTGAGAATATGAATGATAATACAAAAACCTCTCTTTCACTCATGGTTAGTGGTTGGCTGAAGCCATTTATTATCAAACAATTGTGTTTGCCCTTTTAAATCATAATGACAACAGAAACTACCCAAATGACCCTGATCAAAAGTTTACATACCCTAGTTCTTAATACGGTGTATTGCCTCCTTTAACATCAATGACAGCTTGAAGTCTTTTGTGGTAGTTGTGGATGAGGCACTTTATTTTCTCAGATGGTAAAGCTGCCCATTCTTCTTGGCAAAATGCCTCCAGTTCCTGTAAATTCTTGGGCTGTCTTGCATGACCTGCACGTTTGAGATCCCCCCCAAAGTGGCTCAATGATATTGAGGTCAGGAGACTGAGATCGCCACTCCAGAACCTTCACTTTTTCTGCTGCAGCCAATGACAGGTCAACTTGGCCTTGTGTTTTGGATCGTTGTCATGTTGAAACATCAAAGTCCATCCCGTGCGCAGCTTCTGGGCTGATGAGTGCAAATTTTCCTCCAGTACTTTTTGATAACATGCTGCATTCATCTTGCCATCAATTTTGACCAAGTTCCCTGTGCCTGTGTAGCTCACACATCCCCAAAACATCAGCGATCCACCTCCGTGTTTCACAGTAGGGATGCTGTACTGTTCACCATAGGCCTTGTTGACTCCTCTCCAAATATAGCGTTTATGGTTGTGGCCAAACAGTTCAATTTTGGTCTCATCACTCCAAATAACTTTGTTCCAGAATTTTTGAGGCTTGTCTCTGTGCTGTTTGGCATATTGTAAGCGGGCAGCTTTGTGGCATTGGCGTACTATTGGCTTTCTTCTGGTCACTTGACCATGCAGCCCATTTTTCTTCAAGTGCCTCCTTCTTGTGCATCTTGAAACAGCCACACCGCTTTATTTTAGAGAGTCCTGTATGTCAGCTGAGGTTATTTGTGGGTTTTTCTTTGCATCCCAAACAATTTTCCTAGCACTTGTGGCTGAAATTTTTGTTGGTCTACCTGACCGCGGCTTGGTTTCAACAGAATGCCTCATTTTCCACTTCTTGATTAGAGTTTGAACACTGCTGATTGGCATTCTCAATTCCTTGGATATCTTTTTATATCCTTTTCCTGTTTTATAAAGTTGAATAATTCTTTTGTTTTCCCTATGGATCGGAATCCAACAACGTCAGTGCAGCACTGGATGAAACATGCAGGGGTCTGTCAGGAGCCCAGAAACTCACTGACTTTTTATACACACACACTAATTACAAGCAAACAGATCACAGGTGAGGATGGTTACCTTAAGTAGCCATTCAAACCTGTGTGTCAATTTGTGTGTATGTCATCATTCCAAAACTTCCAGGGTATGTAAACTTTTGATCAGGGTCATTTGGGTAGTTTCTGTTATTACGATTTAAAAGGGCAAACACAATTGTTTGATAATAAATGGCTTCAGCCAACCACTAACCATGAGTGAAATGAGTTGTATTATCATTCATATTCTCAGAAAAATGGCTAAAAAAAAAAATCACAAATTCTGTCAAGGTATGTAAACATATGAGCACAACTGTAACCCTAATTATCAAATCTGATGTAATAGTCCATAAATAAATAAATAAATAAATGAAAATTACCCAAAATCTTTTCATTTTTGGGCCACAGCTTCATAGGGCTTCATTCATTCCAGTATAAAACTGTAAGTTCAGAAATTCCCCGATGACTGCCTGCAAGGGCCTTTCCTTCTTTACAAAGACGTAAGAATCTTCTTGGGTTATATCTGATGGAATGCTGCCAGTCAAAGCTCCAAATAGTGCAGCTTGTTTTTCCTCTTTGCACCTTTTCTTTTATGGTTTTATGGTTTGTCGATCTGGTTGAAGTTAGCCTGTGGAAAGTTGCGATGAAATGTATTTTTTTTTAAAGTACCTGCCAGTTCCATGTAAAACTTCAGACTTTTTTTCTGTAACAAACGATCTGGCATTTCCGGTTTACAACCTTTTGGCAGCAACATGTAGTCTGAGAATGATTTGAGGATGTAATCCTGAGCACAGATAAAGGTGCATAGAAAATCTGTGCAATGTTATTGGTGTCAGAGTTGGATAGTGACCCTGTACTTAGTACAATTTCAAGGTTCATTTGACTTTAGACTGCCTTAAACACATCATTTCATTTTACAAGGATGTTGTACTTCATGTCAACTACATTTATTTAGTTTAGTTTTAGTCTAAATAAGCTTTTAAAATATGCAATATGTAATAGATTTAACTGCTTAGATTACTGAACAGAGATGGTGTGTTAGATTGATGTGAAACATGAAATATTCCCTAATTGGTAAATGTTTTATTTTATTTGTGGAAGGCAAGTCAGTAATTATCTGCCTTTCTTTATTAGCAACAAGAAGCACATTGGTATTCTGACTTCATATTTTCTTAAAAAAATAATAATAAAGTGAGGTAATTTTAAACACCTTGTGCTGAGGTGAAATGAGCTTCAGCAGTGCCTCTTTTGCCCATCAGAGAATTTTTCTCAGTGGTGACCTTCAGCTCAATCTGAGCAGCTCAATTCAAATAATATATAACCAGCTATTAGCCTTATGTCTACATGTTGAATTTGTGTTTGGAAGCCTGGAAGCCATCTTTATTCACTAGTGAAAGTATTATTATACACAGGAGCAAGTTTTGTAGATGGAAGAGAAGAAATCAGATGGACCTAATGAGCAGGCGAGCTTTGATGGGGGAAGGTGGGTGGGGTGGGGTGGGGCAGACAGAGAGAGGGAGACGGAGGAATCTGATGGCTTTATGGTTTTACTGATGTACTGTATGTTTGCTCAACTACAATTGGGGTATCAATGCATCTCTCAGTTACCATGACTACAGCAGAGCCTCTCTGTTCATATAAAGATAGACGACTGATGTGCGGCCACGGAGGGACCAATTATCTCTTTCTGAATTAGCGAACACTGAACACTCTCCTATGTGCGTACAGGGATACGCCTAAATTGAAGTTTCTAAGTTGTAATTGTGCACATTAGGAGAACACTTCTGGAATGACAATGCCAGGAATAATACATTGGAGGATAATAATTTGAGAAAGAAGGTTTGAGTCACTCTCCCTCATTACAGCTTGAATAGTATGTTAATTGTTCCTGTTCTTATTAAAGTTTGTCTGATGAGGTTAAATATGCGAGGAAGTCATTATCAGTTCAGCTGTTCTGGATTTCCATTTACATAACATCTTAAAATGCTAGTGCAACCACCAGATAACAGTCAGCCAAATTGCTAATTAAATTAAATATATCTTATTTCATGTTAAATGCATGATTTCATGGTAAACTATGAGCTTCGTGCTATTTTTTATATACTGGACTGCCCCATACCTGTTATGCGATTATTTTGTTAGGTAGGTGTATAATTCTAAAAAAATAATTAAAAAGAAAAGAAAAACAAAACAAAAACAATGATAAGGTAAATCTGACTTTAAAGTGGTTAAAAAATATTTTCTGTTGTAAAGTTAGTTTTTGCCACTCTTAATCAAGAAAACCTGATTTAAGAAAAGGATAAAAATGGCTTTACATTAATAGGACTGTGTTATCTATTCACATCACTACGCTTCACAGCTCAGAACATCATACCTATTAAGTAAATCAACCTTCATCAATGCTTTTTAAACACTGGGTGGTGCAACATAATACAGAACAAATTGAAAGAGTCATAGGGATGTCTGTGTAATTATCTCGATGGTCATTGTATTGAAATTACATGTCATGTTGAGATAGCTGTGCTATAAAAAGCTGCTGGAACCATGAGGCTAATTTAGAGGAGCAGCTTCAGCTTTCCTTTCAGGCATTTGTCCACGGATCTTGGGTGTTTGCATCCCTTAGAACAAGCAAAGCACCGCTAGAACATCTGCAAATGCAAAAAGCATACAGCTTTAGATTAGTCCATTTTAAACTGAGGACTAGTTTCCTTCTTTTCCTTTGCTTAGTGTATAGTGCTGAGAAACTCTGCTACAATATTAACAGTTTTAACTTCTACTGTAGAAATAATACAAGTTAATCTTTACTCATTTAATGTAATTAAAATATGACTTCCAAGAGAACTGTGACTGTATACCTGTGTGTTACTTTTTTTTATTTGACTGTATACTATATATAATTGATTAACAGTGCCAGAAATCTTTTTTTCAGTCTGAGCAGCACAACAGCAATGCAAGGATCATCCTCAGAGGATAGCTGTACTTTGAGTTGAATGCTAACGTAACATGCAAAGAGAAGTGGAGGTGAAGGCCTGAAAATAGAAGCCAATAGAAGGCAATGCAAAATTGACTCAAACTTGCAGTCTTTCTAATGGCTAACAGTGGCAGCTTCACTGGCTCCAAAAAGAAGTTATATTGTACTGTATAGAAGTCTGTAAGAAAATTACTCTACTTCTCACTTGATTTATTGCCCGAATAAACATTTTCCTTGTGGGTTCATGGGCAATATTGTTTTTTTTTTTTTTAAGTCTTCTTCAAAACAACACGATGTTCATTTTAGAAATTATGGTCCCATTTAGAGTGAAAGAATCCAATCGTCCTCCTATGAGATCAACAATAATCAAAATCATCATCATCTTAAGGGTTAGCATGTACTCAATTCATGCTGTGTAGCCAAGACACAAAAAACAAAACAGTACTACTGCGCACACATACTAAGGAATTTATTTCCCACTTCCAGCATGAGGAGAAAGAATGATTCAGTCTATGATAATTAGTGAAAATAAATGGATGAATATCAGCTGAACAGCTAAAGCTGGATGAAGTCATCCCATATCTCTAACTTTCTTTTCGGCCTATAGTTATATTTGTTCAATGTGTATTTGCAGTACTGTGCAAATAAACTGAACAAAGCAGATGAACAGTACCCCCAGGATGTCAAAATCATCATTATTTCTCTGAATGTTAAATTCATTCTGCCTTTTGCAACACTGTATTTCTTACAGTACTGTGCAGAAGTCTTGAGCCACCCCTCATTTCTTTATATTTTGCTAGGAAAGCGGGAAATAGGATAGGTGCAGCAATTTATTGAAACATGTGCTAACATACATGTAAATACAGTATATAAGGCAAAAACAGAGTTTGTACAGTTCTAACAAGCTTGAAAGTCGATAATTGGTATGACCACCTTTATTCTTCAACACAGCCTGAACTCTCTTAGACAAGCTTTCTTGTAATTTCTTTAATCCGTCTTCAGGAATTGTTCTCCAGACTTCTTGAAGGACATTCAAAGCTCTTCTTTAGATATTGGCTGCCTTTTGTTCTGTTCTCTATCAAGATGATCCCACACTGCTTCAATAATGTTGCGGTTCGGGCTCTGGGGAGGCTGTCAAACTCTGACAGTACTTTTCTGTGTTTTCATAATTCCATCAATTTTAACAAGATCCCCAACACCACTGTCAGCCCCAAACCATGACAGAGCCTCCACCGTGTTTTACAGATGGCTGTATGACACTCACTGTTGTACCTCTCTCCTGACCTCCTCCATAAATAGTGACAACAATTTGAACCAAAAATTTAAAATTTGCATCCATCACTCCATAAGACCTGTTGCCACTGATTTTTGGTCCAGTTCTTGTGTAATTTGGCATACCTCAGCCTTTTCTCCCTGTTTCCCTTCCTTAAGAACGGCTTCTTGGCAGCCACTCTTCCACTGAGACCATTTCTGATGAGGCTTTGCTGAACAGTAGATAGATCAGCTGAAGGACCAAATGCATCTTTCAGGTTCTGTGTCAGGTCTTTGCTGGATTGTTTCCTATTTCTTAAGGACATGACTTTCAGACACTGTTCATCTGCTGTAGATAGTTTTATTGCCCTGCCATTCTCGTCTAGCTTCTTCAGAGCTCTTTAAAGGACACACTGCACACCATGCTGAGATATGCCAGGTTTTCAGCTAACATCTTTTTGGAAATCACCTTGTTGATGCAAAAATACTATTTTATTCCTGTCAAACTGTGTTATCTTTGGCATTTTTCATAGATTCAGCTGAAGAAATGGGAACAAATGATAAGTTTTTACGACAGGCTGCTAGTAACAAAGTGCCCGAAGATACAATTTAAAATTGGTTCTTTGTTAAGTTGTCTGTTATGTGTAGACACAACACTGGTTCATCCCTTGAGTTAGGTGTTGTTTTTGTGCTTGAATGATTTATAGTCACTGCCAAGTATCTGAACAAACATTCCTCTTAAAATGGTCAGGTACTAGGGCTGGACTGAAAATTAGTAAAAAAGCAGAGAATGTCCAAAGATAAACTTTGAAAGACCTTCAAAAAGCTTGGAGACTATTGTTCAAGACCTCCCCACACACAGAGTATTTCATCAAAAAACACACACATCCAGGGGGAAAAAAATCAAGGAGAGGAGATAAATTTATATTAAGCTTCATTTTAAAATCAAACCCAGTGACATAAAACACCTTCTGTTTTCTCACATTTTGAGGATGATGGATCAACTGCTCTCCACACACACATTAATTTCAAAGAGTGCAGACTTGTGATCTTCAACTTGTGTGCACCCTCGCGCCCACACACATCTGTGTTGCATGTGTCAGTTATATGCAGAGATGTGGACATGAAGAAGACAGCATGATTTTTGGCAGTATTATTATGAATCTAATAATAATGATTATTTCATTTAATGCAGAAACAGAAAATCAAGCCACCTTTAGCAGATCTAATGTTTACCCTTTTCTCTTAGTGTATTGTGCTAGCATGCTAAATTTGCTAATTAGCACTTAGCACTCAAGCTGATTTTGTATGTGCTGTGTTGAATAAATGAAAACTGTGATCCAAAGGGGACATGAATGTACATCAAACAATGTCTCCATAGTTATTGAGATGATTTACGTAAAGACCAAAATGTCAAAGGTGGTTGCAAAAGAAAAATAAAAATTCAAAGTAAAAGTCTGCCTCAGGAGAAAAAATGAATGTGTGTAAAAGATTTCAAACTGGACCAGTTGACTAGCAGACAGCCATGGAAATCATTAAAATAAAAACTAAACAACATCAAAAAGTTAAATTATATCCACACTTTCTACATCTGTATATTCAGGTTTGGTTTGTAGAGCCTGATAACTGCATCTCCTGCTGTGAAACTGACAACTGAGATGCATGATGTGTAACAGGTCAACATCAGAGGATTAAAAGGTGGGAAACACTGCATATGAGCTCATCGGATTGCGGCCTCCAGCTGAGCTTTGATGGTTGAGCTTAAGGATGCGTTGATAGGGAGGGTGCAGCCTCTCTTGGCTTGACTGCTGTCAAGCCTTTCTGAAAGCCAGAGGAAGAGGCTGTCATAATTTCCTTTCTGCAGCCCCCACTGTTCCCTGCCTTTTTTTTTTGACAGCAGCAATGAGAGTGATGAGAGTCTGTTGAGAGTCAGTGGAACACCCACAAAACCCTTTGTTACTGTTATATCAAAGGGCAAGGGGAGGGCAGATAAACACAAGCACCAGAGCCATGACACAGCTCATGGTAGCTGTGTTAATCCCCTGCAGACACTTCTCTGCCTTTAACATTAACAGGAACACACAGAACATAGCTGACTAGTGTGCTGACAGAATCTGATTAAAATGTTAAACTATCTTCTTGTACTCGGTCATCAGAGTTGAGTTCCTGGAACCAGGAATTTACTGCATAACAATGATGTTGATTAACTGGATTTTCTGCTGCAGATCATAGGTCTTTCCCTTAACTCTGATGAAACTAAGAACTCTAACCTTTGCTTGAAAAGGCTTTAAGACACCCTACCATCACACATACTGAGACTTGAGATGAGTCAGGGAAGGGAGAACATTGCAAGGCCCTTTGCAGAGGTAGGTGGTCCTCCACAGAGAGGTGGGAAGTGACAGCCAATTGCCAATAGCCACAGTAACCGTTAACAATGATGCTACCTTGAAAAAAAATAAACTGAAAGGATGAGTTTGAGCAGCCATTCTGCTAGAGCAACAGAAAAATAGAGCTAAGGAGAGCTGCCTCCATAGTGAACTTCTGTTTTTGGTGGCAAAATGTCAACTGTAGTGAGCAAGACACAGAATTTTTGTTCCATCCCTGTCTTATTTTGATATTAATGAAACATCTTCTATAATCTAAGATTACCTATATCAATTATGAGGTATGTTAGGGCACAGCCTTTTTAAGTATGCAACCAGATGAGCACATAAACCTAAGCAGCTCCACTAAAGGTGAAACTTTGTGGGGAAAGTTATCATGAGCTATCTTATAGTCATATTTTACATGATAGCAATGAACAACAGGAGGAACATCAGTGAAGATTGAAGACATATATTTCACAGCACTCCCTATAGATTACAGTTCTGCAAAGCAATTATGTTGTCTTAGTGACAGTCACACAAATCCAACACCAGCAGTGAGGCGCTGCATTTTGGAATAATCAGAAGCCGTGTTTCAGCTGCAGTAACTTTCCCCAGGGAGAAGGAATCTTTGGAGGGAGTCAGTATATTTCCACTGCAGAGTCTAAACTGAATGCCAGAGAAAATATTTTACCCTCCCACTACACTCCTTTTGTGAGGTAGTACAAAGGGGGGTAAGAACTGGGAATGTAGTGTAAAACATTTCTGATTGGATGAGTACTCGCAGCATTTCAGCAAGTCCATCTATGTCATCTCAGGATGAGATGAACCTCGACTATATTATCGGATCTTTCTCTCTCTATGTTTGCAAACCTGGCCCCTCATGCCCTGGTTCAACAAGCGAGCAAAAGAGAGAGCGAAAGAAGAAAGTGAGTGATACAAGTAGGATTTTTTTTTCTTTTTTGGTTGTTTCCAAAAGATACAACACTGAAGAAAAGTGCTGCATTGTTGGAGCTTGTATGAATAGAGCAGAATTGCATGCTTCTTCCTTTTCTTTGCTCTTTGTGTGTGTGTGTGTGTGTGTGTGTGTGTGTGTGTGTACTGTAGCTCAGCCCTGCCCGTCAAACAGAGACACAGTCCTTCAGCTCAGAAGATAAGAGAGACGTAGTCAGTCGATCATGCCATGTAAAAACAGCCCTGACTTTTTCATAGGTCAGTGGACTAATTTGCCTAATCTTCACAGGTCTTTACTACAGTGGAAATGCAGACAGACTGTGGTCAGAAGGAACCTTTATGTCCCTTGAGGAAAGCTCCTGGGACTAAAAATTCTGAGCCCTTTGGCTGAAAATGCAGCTTCATCTACAGTTGACTTTGAAAACAGTTGGGTTGTGGCTCTGGATTCCTGCAGTGTGTTGTCTTCAGCAGAAAACCTTCTTTCAGCCCTTGAAGTATGTTATCTAAGAGGGGTATTTGCCAATGGCTAAAATAATTATTGTGAGCAATTTCTTAACTTTCTAGAGCAATTTAACACTCAGAACAAAATCACATATGACCACTCTCTGAAGTTACTCTTGATTTTTTTTTCTATGACCAAGGACACAAGATGCTTCATGATGCTTCTATCTAGCTTATTGCTTTTTCTGTTCCTTTCCACATAATCAGCAGCTTATTGTACAAACACAAAGTTTTGTAAGAGATGGGAGCAAAGACGCAAGGACAAACAGAATGGCATTTCTATCCTGAAGAAATAGGGTTTGTGTATAGACAATAATGAGCAAATTCTCCCATCCACAAGAAAACACCACATGTCTTGTCATCACACTGTAGCAATTAGCTACACAGATGTGAGATTGCTACATAAACATTTTGTACGTTAACCTCAAAGGGTGTTTATGATTTTACTTATCTATGATCGGGTTAACTATTTGGTTAGAAAGAGAAGTCACACTTCTATGCATATTTAAAGCTAAGGGTTGTGATTTGGTCCCTAATGTTTTAACACCTTTTCCCTTCTCACGGGCTTAATTATCTTTGGTTCTGTATACAGTCGTTGTGGGTGACAAGGACATAAAGATAGCTGTTTCTAAGCAACAGAGTGAAATGGTTTCAACTTTACAGGGATTATAATTAGATAGCATGTCAATCAAACCATCTTTTCAGTCTAGTCACAACACAACCAGTCAAGATGACAAAGGAAATGACATGCTCAGTGAAGATCATTATCATTTTCTACTTTGGCACTAAACTCTCTGTCTTTCATCTCTGATTGCGATGCATAAAAAAAACCAATCACATCACATGTTGTCTAGTATATAATTATGTGATGATTGTAGGATTTTAAAGCAGCATGGGGCTTCAGTTGCAGGAAGCTACCTGTGCTACTGCTGAGAAAGATTCTCTTTTTACACTTTCATTCTATGACTGGTTCAAGCAAACATTTCAAGCCTTGGTTCTCAAACTCTTCAGGTCATACTATGTAACAGTAGCACAAAATTACACAGTGATTTTGCTTAAATTGTTAACTATCTTGTCCTAGCCATCACATCACCATAATCCTTCCCATCACTGGCAAATGCATCTGGTTTTAAGGAATGCAGCAGCAACCTCGCTAATGATCAAAGAAACTTGTAAACCACTTCAAGAAGGATCGTTACCGACATAAACCACCAGCCTCTGAGCAGACACATAAACACTAGCAAAACGTGTATATTTTTCCCTGTGTGGTCCTCAATCACATGCTGGCTCCCTAAAGTAAAATCAAAACTTTGAGAACCCCTGCTGTAAAGGATTAAGAAGTGGTTTAATATCAACACTAAACTACCATTTTCTACAAGAGTTTTTGTTCCCTTAAGGTGCAAGCAAGACAAATTGCAAACAATGCATTGTGCTTTTTCATGCCATGTTTGATGATACAGATATATTAAAATACAACAGTGTGTGTGTGATTCTCCTGCTTTATCTTCTTTTTTTACTGAGGAAACATTCAAAGGCCACTCAGTGGGGTGTACTGCCACAGATATGTGCCGCTTGCTGAGAGGAAAACACGATCACAGAGTAAAAAACAAAGATCGGCAAGCTCATTGTTCACCTGATGCATATGTTTTTTTGTGTGAGCCGCAAATCCCTTCCTTCAGCACCAATGAGGCCATGCTGGAGTGGCTGCTATAATGAGAAGAAAATGAACAGAACATTTGGGTTTATAAAACTGTGTTTTTGCTTTCCAAAATAAGACATTTGGAAAAGAGGGCTTCTTCATTGCCAGGGTGACTGCTGATATGAACATAAAACCCAGTTGAAGTCGCTGTCAACATAATGAGTCATGTTTTAAATCTCTGTTTTTCCTTTCTAGAGGAATGAAGCCATGAAAACTGAAGAAGACATATGACATAATGGGCAACAAAAAAGATGAATGTATACAAGTCTGAAATACTGGAAATTCCTATGTTAAACGTCATGTCAAAAAGTGTGACCAGTGACTTGTTCTGTAGGTTTCCAAATAGGACTGATTATAAATCATTTAAAAGTAATGACATTTATGTTGTCAATGACATTTTCACGTGAGTCACATAGGCCTAGAGACCTGTTGATGACCATCTGATGACCACTAGTCGCAAAGGAAAAATATGTATACCTGACCGTTTGCGAGTGGTTGCTGGAGGTTGCTGCCAGTTGCTGTGAAATCGATTGCTAAAGCCCCATTCACACAGACCTAGAGACTAGCCAATAATCCCCTGGTAACCAGAGGTTGCTAGGAAAAAGTGTGTATTCTGCAACCGGCTGATTAGTGGTTGCTGGAGGTTGGTGGGACTCGCTATTATGGAATTGGTCACAAAGCAGTATACTGTGATGCACCAAAAACCTCCTTGCAATTGCTTTGGTCGCTAGCAGGTTGCATGGAAGACGTCAACTTGTCCGCAGACACTTGCAAACTACTCGCTAAGGGGTAGAGAAACTGTGAAAAGTATGGATGGAGAACATTTGCCTGCAAAGTAAAAGTTGCGCCTTTTGAAATGTGTTGGTTGCAGCCGTAGACAGTATAAAAGATGGGCATCGATACCGGGACGTCACCCACTGGTTTCTGAAGTCCTGTTTTTAAGAGTCGATATTAGTGTTATCACAAGTCAATAGCCAATGAGCATACCACAGATAATCCTTTTTTTTTTTTTGAAACATGGTATGACCAAAATTATAAAAACTGACTTAATTTTTTATGCAATGTGACCTGAAATGAGTGACTGAACCCATAAACTCAGCAGAAGAGTGTTTACAGAGGTCAAGTCTGAGAGCCATTTTCCCATAAACCAGAGGTTTTTATAGTACTGGTAGTCCTTTGCAGGTTTTTAGGCACTTCTGCATTGGCTTCATTTTTCCGACCTGGAAGCTACGTCCATGTCTTATACTATTTATGGCTGCAGCAGTAAGGCACAGCTTTTACTTTTAAGGCGAACATTCTCCATTTCTGGTTTGTGTCGCACTCCTTCCAGTTTCACTACAGCTCGGAGACTAAAGTGTCTGCAGAGAAGTTGGCGTCTTCCATGCCAACTACGGGCGACCGCGACAATCTGCTAGTGACCCAAGCAATCACACGGAGGTTTTTGGTGCAGCACCCTCTTTGATTTGATGACTGATTTCACCTGGCAACAGCCATTAACCTCCAGCAACCACTCACCAACTGGGAATATAAATTTTTTTTCCCTAGCGACTGGAGGTTGCCACGGGGTCGCCGATCGGTCTCTAGGCCTGTGTGACTGAGGCCTAACAAAATATTAATTTATTATTTAACTATTTTTAAACATTTATTTTTACATTTTAACATTTCCAAATTTTCAAAAGTTGGTCTAAATGGACATTAATTTAAATAAAGAAGAAAATCGACATGTCTTTAAACTGGGTTTGTTTTTGTTTTTAGAGCTTCAGTAGATTGTTGAAAAATAATCAGCAGCTGTTCATTTGTTGTTTTCTAACTGTTCACCCTTGGAACCTGATATCTCAGGAGAGCTTTGAGGGAATTTCTTCAAATTTGGCAAACTTGGACTCAAAGATGAATTGATTACATTTTGTTGGTCAGTAGTTAAGGTCACTCTGACCTCATGCCTGTCTCATTATTATGAATGCGATGTGTCAGGATTGAATTTCATTACATCTGGCACGAACAACAACTCTGTCCTCAGTAAAGAGATTTTTCGCCATCACTTATTCATGTGGTAATTATGTTAAAAAAAAGTCTAATAGGATAAAATGCTTAAGTGATTATATTTCAAATAAAAAAGGCCAAAGGTCAACTTCCCTGTGACATTGTAATTGTCAGCAAAAAATACTTTTCTTGTGATTATTCAATGCCATACCTCAGGAACAGAAGGAGAGATTGTGACCATATTTCACAATTACTGAATTTTTGACAGTAATCTTGGGTGTCCACCTTTAAACTGTAATGATTTTATAGATCTCTGCCTGCCTTTAGCAAGTGTGAAGCAGGTAAGAAACAGCTTTACTGGCCAAACATAAATACACTTAATACCTTTTATTAAATTACTTCGAAGGGATAGTGGATATATTGGACAAAGGATGTTGAAAATGGAGCTGCTGTCATGAGGGAAGAACACAGAGAAGATTTATGGATGTAGTGAAGAGGGACATGCAGAGGGTCGGTGTGACAGAAGAGGATGCAAAAGATAGGATGAGGTGGAAGCAGTGGCGACCCCTAATGGGAGCAGCCAAAAGAAAAAGAAGAAGACTTCAAAGTCATCACTACATGTATCATACGAGTCTGGACAGACACAAAAGTAAACTGAGACTTGACTGACTGGAGGAGGCATGCAACCATAAGATGTGTAATTCTTGTCTCCTAAGAGCTTCAATATTTTTGAGGCTTTGATTCCTTTTTATACAATAAAATACAGAAATCATGAATGAAAATGACTCATGCTGCAGGAGATTTCATGTATTGTCATAACAGACATTTTAGAGGAGTAGACTGTGTTGCATTTCACTCATCTGTGGTGTTTCAAATACTTTATTTTTTTGGCATTACATCATATAAATAATTTTACATGCAATGTTCAGGAACATTGCAAATTTTGAAGATCAGGTTTACAAGCAGATGTGTACTTGTTTATTTTGCTCACACCTTACTTTCTGTCACACAGTGTTGCCACACTGAAGGTGAGTTTTCCCTCTCTGCACTGTTGCCCCTGATTGTGGAGTTTTAGCCAGGGGATTTGTCACATCAGTTTATAGGGTCTGTCCAAACAGCACTAAACAAGCTTTATGCTTTAACAGCAACCTCTCCGTTTCCTCTCTGCTGCCTGTCTCAGTTCATGCCTTTCTTTTCATCACCCTCATTTTCCATCAACATCACTTCCCTTTTGCAGTGTTTTTGGAACATCCACATCCTTGTCTACCTAATTCTCACCTCCCTTTCAGTTTCCTTCTTTTTATCAGGTCCATTTTTGGTCTTCTATCACTTCTTTTATTTTCAGCAGAGGTGGAAAAAAAATGTTGAGTGAAAGAAAACCAGAGAGAGACAGCCAGTTACAAAAACAGAATGAACTAGGCAAGGTCAAACTGTACTGTTGCTGTTAAGAATCCACGTCTCTTCCTTTTTATCTGTTCTTTTCAATTTATTGTGGTGTTTACATTGAGTTTGAAACTTATGTATAATCTTTGCTTTTTTCCAAAACCCCTCTCTTCTAAACCTGCATAAACCCTGCTTAATTACAGTATTCAAACTCCTATATGTTTAACAGTCATGTGGTATTTTCTGTACAAAAATGAATGGCTTTGGAGCTGCATGCCATTCTGCATTTTTGCATTTTGCATCATTTACTTTAAAATGATAACACCTCACTCGGTTGACACACGTACTGTCCTGTTGCATCGTAGGAGATAGGGCAAGGAAATTAGGCTCATCATGTTGGTTACAGCTGGATGAGCACCAACATGTTGACCATCTTGTTCCAGCCTGTGTAAAGGAGAAACTAATAGAAGATTTCAGGAAGATCATGACAGCGATCTTTAGATGTCACTCAACCGGAGCCCCTTTTGGTGTAAAACTGCCTGAAATGGAAATCAACTCATTCAGCTCCTAAATCACAAACTACACCCAATAAAAGCCAGAAAGCTTCAGGCAAAAGTGGTTTTCTTAAAAAATGTTTTATATATGGTGGCCTGATCTAAGAGGCTGAGTTGCTCCCCTTGCTCTGGCCTCTTTTCAGCAGTGACTGTGTCTGTGAATAATTCATAGCAAGGGACTGTAGTGAGTGAGAGCGTGCAGAGAGGCAATATCAACACTGCCTTAACCTTGGGCTGGCAGCCACAGGTTCCTGTTGAGGTGAGATTCAATTAGACGTGGAGAGGAGTGTCTTATCCTTCGTTTTATTTCCTCCTCACTGCAGCTCGGTGGAGCACAGAAAGCTAAAGAGGTTCGCAGAACTGGCAAATATTAAATAATTTATAATGAGGACATTTAGAAGATCATTACATCATTAAAAGCGACATGTAAATGTGGAATCGTGTAGATAATTTACTATGTGATTGATTCAACCGCGGGGTTTGCTAAAATATTAAAAATAGCATTAATTATCATTCTGACCAGAGTGAAATATGTGAATTCTTTCTTACAGATGATTAGTGCAGAAGAAAAAAAAAGCACTACTTAGGCTCAGGCAAAAATTACTATTTCAGTGGCCAAATTTAAGATATATACAGTATATCTAATATTTTATATACAGTACTGTGCAAAATTTTGCTTCCAAGGAGCCAGATTTTCTTATAATTGTTTTAAGTGGTCTTGAGCAATAGTTCTCCAGGCTTTCTGAAGGTTTTTCAAAGTTTTTCTTTGGACATTGGCTGCTTTTTCACTCATTTTCAGTCCAGTCCTTGTACCTGACTATTTACAGAGGAATGTTTTTTTTCTTTGTTTTGTTTTGTTTTTAAGCCACTGACCTGGCTTAAAATGCATCTAAATCAAGGAATGAACCAGTGCTGTGTCTACTCATACAGTAACAGGCAGCTTTGAAAAGAAGCAATTTTAAATTGTATCTTCAGACATTTTGTTACTAGCAGCCTGTTATAAAAAACACCTTCTCCCTTTTCTTTAGTTGAATCCGGGAAAAATGCCAAAGATAACACAGTTTGACAGGCATAAAATAGTATTTTTGCCCCAATAAGGTGATTCCAAAAAAAGCTATTAGCCGAAAACCTGGCATAGCTTGGCATGGTGTGCAGTGTGTCCTTAAAAAGATTTGAGGAAACTGTGGAGGACAAAAGAAGAAGTGGCGGGCCTAAAAATACTATGCACTATAAAATACTATGTTTCAGTAAATCATTGCACCTACTTCTCATTTTCCTAGCAAAATATAAAGAAATGAGGGGTGGCTCAAGACATTTGTTCAGTACTGTAAGAAATACGGTGTTGTAAAAGGCAGAATAAATTTAACATTCAGAGAAATAATGATGATTTTGACATCCTGGGGGTACTGTTCATCTGCTTTGTTCAGTTTATGTTCATGTATAAGAACGGTCTTTATTATGTTTTTATAATTTTGGGAGATACTCTTATATGCCATCTTACTAAGAGTAGTGTACCACTCTCACACTTAGAATTAGAAGCTGAGCAGCTCTTGTCAAAGGTTAAAATATAAAACAATGGACTGCAAAGTAATTAGAAGTTGTTAATCTGTATAAAAACACTGCATGAACATAAAGGTTTCCCCAGTGAGACCGCAGTGCCAGCCCTGCTCTTCCTTTCAGGAAAGCTTAAGATCTCTGAAGAGAGTTAGTTAACAGAGAAGTGGCAGGCATTGATGAGCAACAACTCCTGCTGATAAATTATGATCAATTTGTGCCAAGAGCAAGTAAAATATGGTACCTTCCTGATTACTGATTGCACCTTTAAGTGCCCATAATTAGAGTTCAGATGGCTAACTGAACAGACATTAAAGACTGACTTGTCTTGCCTCCTGTGTAGTGTATGTACTGTGGTTTCATGAGATGGGCTTGGGTTCTATTTGCACAAATTAGATGCTTTTCTTTCTGATTATTTTTGTCTGTAAATAATTTGTGACATTTTGGGCTGAAAGAGATACAAAAAAGACCTTGAAAATTGCCTTTATATTTGACACTTTTGTTTTATTCATTTATTGATCAGCTAGTGATCTTAAAGTCATGAAAAACTCTGAATGAACATCTTATTAGAGATTACCTTTACTTTACTTTTTGGTTATTTCTTCAACACCCCCCCTGGTGACTTTATCGAGGCTGCTACCTCAGCCTCAGGAGGGATCAGGATGAGTGACAGGTGCTGGGCCTTGAATTTGATCAGGTGACAGTGAGCAGTGCAGTAAACACATTGCTGTACATGTCTTTCTGCAAGGCAAAATAAGAACTGCAATAAATCATTGTGCCTTTAAATATACATAGCTTCTTTTGCCTCAGGATGTGTTAGACAGCATTGTGGATTTTGTCAGGAAGAAAATCTTTATTTAATAGTCTGTGTTAGAAATGTGTCAGATTATTTGAGATGAGTCACACAGGGGAAGGGTTGAAGAGGTTGAATAAGTGCTGCTCTTGAGGTATCGTAGCAGATTATTGTTGTGTTGGCTCAGATCTTTTCCCTCTGTCTGTCTGCTTTCCTCCCACTCTACCCTTTATGTGTGCTGAAGAAAAGGATGTTGTCTGGTAATGGATGGAAGCTGAAGACGTGGAGTGTGTGTCTGTGTGTGTGCTATAACAACACCATTAATCTCTATATGGCACGTGAACAGACTTCACTTTAATAAACCAAAACCACAACTAGAGGGTTGCCAGCTAGAAAGAGTTGAGTTATTGCATCAAGAGGCATAAAAAATAAATAAATAAAATAAGCAATGTTGACCAATCACCTGCATGACTAGTAAAATGTAGGATGAACGATTGTTTGCAGTGAAGAGTTGGGTTTAACCTGTGGAAAACAGCAAAGATGGATTCAGTCAGCTGTTTACCTGTTCTATGTGTCAGTGCCTGGCTAGCAACTTTCATCAGCACCTGCACAATTTTGCTTTCCGCCTTGTGTCACAGATTGGTCTGCCAAAACTTTTAAACACGCAATGTTTTTACCTCCAATCACCTTTTCATGAGCACTTCCAAATGGAGAGAGGTTCAGGCATACAGAAACATAGGCTTAGGAAATAAATGAACACATATAAGCTTTCACCTGTCAAATGTCACAGCAGCTTTTTAAGCATTTCACATAACACACCATGTAGGAAACATGTGGCAGAGTTTCCTCAGTTAGTGAGGATTTAAAACAGATGGACCCATTAACAGCAAAGCTGAAAGTGATGAAAGAACTGACTCTCTGTGCTCAAGCATGCTCAGGGAATCAGTTTGTTAACTTGGAGCCAGTGAAGCATTAAATCACTGCTAACAGAACATCAGTTTGTGCTGTGGCTCAGTGCATTCACTTTTTTACTTCAGAGCTCATGCAGAGCAGTACAACAGCAGCTTACTTCATTAAAAATTTGCACTTTAATAACCCCTCTGTGTCTGGGCCACTTTTGGATGTCACACATTATTTTTCTTTCAGGGTTAAAAAGGTGTTATGCTTGTTATGTCTTGATGATGCAAGGCCATAGCAAGGTGGAAGACACCTCAAAAGATAGCATCGTTTCTCCTGTTACCATGGTAACAATACAGCAATAACTAGTACCAGGAGCAGGTGGCAACAAGTCATTCCTCTGTGATTGCCATTTTCCACTCATTCTCTTGCTTTTCTCTTGTGTCTCAATCTTTCTCTTCGACTGCTCCTTCTACTCGTAAACTCATCACTGTTGTCCATCAGGATCTTCCACAACCTTAATGTTCAATAATGAGAGGCTGCAGTTGCTATGGAGATAATGGCAACACTAATTAATTTAGTTAACATCTCTACACACTGGCTCACTTGTGAGCAGATGGCAAATTCCACAAATATCCTCACTAAGTTTCAGCCTCCTGCAGATCACAGTTGGTGTTTATCGTTTTATAATATGTCAGATAACTGCTGTTTGTGAAGTCGCAACCATTATTTGCATTGATGTATCAATACTGGGCTGCTATTATACAGCTCGAATATGTATGCTGCACATTTCTATGAAATGCAAAGACTATTGGTGTTGAAATTTTCTTGTTTCTGGCTGAAGTGGCTTGAAGTTAAATAATGCAATGTGCTACTTTGTTGCAACTCATGCATTAGAATTGATGGAGTACATTAAGTGACATCTTATATCTGAAATGTGAGGGTTCTTTTCTTGTTTCAAATGACTGCAGATTAAGGGAAATATTGCAACAGAAAATCAAAGAGAGTAGGGTTTCCAGTTTGGAGTTGAACGAACAGTGTAATGAGAGAGGCTGAAAGGGAAATGAAAAAAGACTTCATTTCATAGAAAAAAAAAAGGCTAATCACACTCGTTTCGGCAGAGAAGAAAGTTGATGTAACACTGGTGCAAGACAGTGGTAAGAAGAATGCACACTATGTCCTGGAGGAATAGTGAATGACTGAGTAAGATAGAGACAGCCTAACCATTAAGATGACAATTAATGAGTCTGACTTAAAGAAGGAAGCAGGTAAATTACCCTCTATCTTTAATCAAGCATTGATATGCCACTTAACAGTTTTTGAATGGTTTTCAATATCATCAGCTCCATCAGTTTGCTATCATTTGACTCTTTAATATCTAATTTATGAGGCTAATGTTAAAGCTATAAGGTTTCTGTAACCTTTTTCATATTTGATATTCTGGAGCAGATTTTGCACAAGCTTAAAAGCAAAAACTGAAACTTTGAAGTTCTGCCAACACCCCCGAGGGTGAGGCTACAGAGCAGTTAGCCCTTAGCATAGTGCCTGGAAAATGCAGGGTGTGCTGCCAGTCAGCGGGAGACAGATCGTCTCTACATCACCTTTTATATAATTGGTATATTTGAAGAAGAGAAATGTGCTCTCCATTTCCATCAGCTATCTCATATTTCTGCAGGGGTACTCTGGCTAAAAGTATATTTGTTTCCTCCTCAGGATGCTTAGAAAAATAGGGCAATGAAGCACACCTGGACCATTGCGTGCTGTTAAGTGTGTTAACATGTACAGTATCACAGGTTATGAGGCTTATCCACGTTTTGACATGGTACATGGGTACAAATTAGAGGGAGAAATCTGGCTATGCATTACCCTATATAAATACCAGCAGCTAGTATCAAAGTTATTTATTACTTCACACTACCTGCACAGGTTGCTGTGACATTTTCAAACACAAATGTGTTATTCCCCAAACTGCTGAGCACCTTAAATTAATTTGACGTTTATCTGACAAATAACCAAATGTATAGTCTATCGATGCCATGCAGCTGAAGCCACACCTGCACAGGTGGTAGGCAGCATTTGCCTTCACTAAGGTGGCAACAGTAACTTTGAGTACTCCAGTTAACGCTTCTCAAAAGTGGGGTAAAGGCTTATTCAGGTTACTGAAAATGGGATATGATGTTGTTTGGTGGCACAAGCATTTTTACAGAGCTGAGGTGTTTTGTACACATGAGTAACGCAGCATTTGCTGAGCTACCTAAGGGCCTCAATGAGGGAGATACAATATCCCTAAGTTTATTTAGTGGCACCCATGCAGAAAAGAAAAGAAATGAGGAGCCAGACCACTGAGGTGAGAGCCTGATTTTTATCTTTCACCTTTCACCTAGCCATCCAATTAAATTAAAAGCCACTCATCCCTAGAGGCAGATGCAGTTCTCTCCTTTGTGAGTCATTGCTGTGTGTATGGGGAAGTTTGAAAGGCAAAAAAGAGAATTAGGGAAGTTATCACAGACATATCTAATCACTTGCTCTTCAGTCTACCACACAATCACAAGTCTGCTGAAGCTTGTGTAATAAGAGTGTCCTGCTAACACGGGGCATATTAAAAATCATCATAAGAATGAAAACTAAAAAAAAAAAAACAAAAAAACGAAACTGACTTAAAAAAATTTGCATTTATCTATCATCATTTAAAGACTTGCACTCCAATTTCCTGATGTGAGGTGAGTTGCTACACAATCCACAGTTCAATCGGTTCATCTTGTACACAGAGTTATTTTAGTGGTAATACAGACAGATATCCTCCTGAGACCCGAGCTCTTGTTTGGGATGCACTGTTAATTTCTCCTAGTTATTTGAGATTTCTTGGACCTGATAAGTACAAAAACTAAG
>VUQI01056177.1:0-10146 GCA_015106735.1 Paratilapia polleni | reverse complement strand
CACATGCAAACACACAAACACACACAGACACAGACTACCCCCCCTCTTAAAAAAAAAAAAAAAAAAGAAGGAAAGGACTCTTTGAGTCTCTTTGCTCTTGAATGCCTTCATCTCTGTAATTCATCTAAAAACTGCCAGATCCGTCTTCAGAGGAAGACAACTAAAGATGGCACAGAGAGACGGCATTTTGAGAGCAGGGCGGCCACAGTTAACGTACCCTACACTTTTAATTTAACACATTCAAAATATTCATGTTGATTGTCTTGTTCACTATACAGACTGGTGGTCTATCAGCGGCAAATCTCTTAACAGCTCTGGGATAAAGGCTCTGGGCTACCGACTGTTTCTATGCAGGAAACAAGAAGGAAAAAAAATAGATATATATCTATATCTATATATCTCTATATACATATATAGAGATAGATAGATAGATAGAAATCCACCCCCATCCTCATTTAACCACAAAATTCACCAATAAATATCTCACTATTAATTTCTATGGAACATATATTACTTTGTTTGAATCCTGCTGACATGCTGGGGGTCGTTTTTGTGTTCTAGCTGTATGGAGGGGGATACAGGTTGCTACACATGCGGCGACGGGTTGGTTTGTGGCTTTCAACCGCGCTTGCTTGTACGTACATCCGGAGGTGGGGAGGAGGGCGGAGTCTCCCTGAGTCTCTGATTAGGGACAGTGAATTAGAAGCCACACACACACACACACACACACACACACACAGACGAAAAAAAGAATCGGTAACAAGAAATAAAGGAGCTTTCTGGTCCAGACAAGCAGGTCCTTCAGATCAAGAGGCATGTGCAAACACAAACTACCATTGATGGGTCGGGTAGTGATGGATCTGTTTATTGTGGAAAAGTCGATGTGGAAAATTTCCACAGTACACTTTGGTATCTGTATGTACACTGATGAGCCCAAACATTATGGCCATAAATACGCTGTTCTTCCTTTAAGTGCCATCAAAACGTTTTGGCTCATCAGTGCATGTTTGGTGTGTGTGTGTGTGTGTGTGTCTCTTGTTTAATCCTTGCATATATACACAATATGCATGCACATGGCTTGTCTCTTTGGGCCTCGTCAGCTACGCCAAGGCATGTGTCTGCGTTCTCACTCGCTCATACACACAAAAACACACACAAACACTTAACCCTCCCCTCCTCAGCATACATTCGGGCGTGGTAGTGCATGTGTGCAAACATAGGAGTATGGAGGGTCAGTGCCGGTGCGGGCTGTCAGATGCTGTTCTCCATCTGGCTGTGGTGGTTGCCTGTGTGCGGCGAGTTCTGCTCATTGAGGAGGAGAAGAGTGGTCTCGTCAGGGCCGTTCTCCGTAGGGGTGGAGTCTGCTCCCAGGTCCGTAATGGTGGTGTTGGCGGTGGTGGTGGGAAGTGTCTGATCCACATGAGCAGTGTTGTGGCTGCTCTCGGGGGACTGAGGCGTGCTGTCCAGGCGAGATGCTATCAAGCCGTTCTGGTACTGAGCGCGGGTGATCTGAAGGAAAGAGGGAGAATGATAATATCAGCGATTTTAAATTTGTTAGCAAACACCTGTGCATTTATATTTCCAGCAGTTACGGAACAACTTTAAAGCTGCATGCCACCAAAACTTTTCAGAACCTTTAGTCCCAGAAATTTCTTTCAAAAAACAAAGCGGTTTTCTGCATTTTAAACAGAATTTTTGCGTGCGACGTTACAAGAAATTGTAAGTCCTCCAAGTCCAGCAGGTGGCAGTAATGCAGAGATACCATAAGCCGTTTTCACATATACACTGCAGCCCTGAATTTTTCATGACATTCCCCTGTGGAGGTGCATGGTACAAAGTCCATGTGATGTCAGACTGAATCCATGTGAGACTAGCGCAGGTAATGGTCTTGTTAATTCAAAGTGAGCAAGTGGGTGCCCTGTGTGCTGCCCCCTGCATGCTTTCCCCCAACAGCTCCTGAACCTAAACCAAACTCAGTATTTCCAGGAGTGACAAAGAGGAATGAAGGGGACGATTTCCTTTGTGTGCTACGTGTGAGAAAGGAAATTCTGATTAAGAATTCAGATTCTCCCAACGTTGCAAGGAGATGTATTAAAATAAACACCTGGGTGTTCTTTTCAGTCTATCTGTTGAATTCTTTTTTCCCTAAATTTTGGTTTATGGTCACCACATTGATTGCGCTGCGTACCAACTGTGACTTCACCACAGTCCCGTCATTGTTCATACTGGCGCTTTAGGACACAGCAGACTCGCCGCAGTCTTCTCCTGAACAATCAGTGTTGCCACGCAGAAAAAAAATGAAACAGAAAGCAGAGAAATCGCTGAGTTTTTTTTCAAAGTTTTCTCCAGAAAGTCTCATCTCACTCTGTATAATCTGGGAATCTCTGAGCTCCTGTATCATTGAAATGAATTAAAGACTGAGACGATCATACACTTGTGTCTTCAACCCAGCTACACCAGCCGCGCCAAGTTCTAAAAATTGAGAGATGCACGCCAAGAGGAAACGACACCAAAGAGCGGTTGTGACGTCACTTGTGGTGTGTGCTGCCATTCATGAGCAGTTCATCAGAACTGCTTAGTGTGCCAGCTCCCAAAGCTCCTGTATTTTTGAGAACTTAAAGTTCTCATTATGGCACTATATTTAAAGAGCCACGTCTACATGTTGTAGCTATCTCCAGTCACCAGGGGGCAGTGCCAAAAATTTGTGGAACAACGGGTAACATGGGCACATTTTGCTCATGTTTGTGCTGTTGCCGGTCCTTTAGCTTGGTCTATGCTGCAGAAAAGAAAAAAGTCATCATATACTTCTTTGCAGTGAAGTGAAGCCAATTGATAAAAGTAACAGTCTTTGCTTCGGATGCATGCTTTTTTGATCTTTAATATTTTTTCCCAATTCTTTGAACCTACCAGCTGTCTGGGGCCTTTCTGTTTGGAGTTTGCATGCTCTCCCTGTGCCTGCGTGGGCTCTCTCAGGGTACTCTGGCTTCCTCCCAAAATAACCTCCCCCGTTAACTGGTGATTCTAATTTGGTGAATCTAAATTGCCCATAGGTGTAAATGGTTGTCTCTCTCTCTCTGTAGCCTGGAGAGAGACTGGCGACCCGTCAAAGGTGTACCCCATGAGAGGTGGGATAGGCTGCATCCCCACAGGACCCTGAATTGTTAAGAAAATGGATGGGATTCTAAAAGATAATTTAGACTGTCACTTTGGTGGAAAAGTCCCCCCCAAAGGATCCTAGTCCCTGGGGAAAGTTCATGCGGTGGGAAAGGCCTTCGTAGTTAATTTGGGGGGAGAGTACCAACCTTAACAAACTGCAAGTCACTAAGGGCTCGGACATAGAAGTCTGGTGTGTACTGCTGCGTGGGGATGCTGTTGTTGAGCTGACTGTTGCTGCCGCTGACTGAGAGAGACTCCGTCCGGTCGGCTCCGCTCAGTGAGGCTGTTCGATTCAACCCGCTGAGATGGGACGGTGAACGAAACTCTGCAAGCACACACACACACATGCAGAAAAGGTTAATCGCACCGGCTCCTCTTAGACATTTAAAGAAGGGACTGTGCGAAAAACAGCTATCAAGCCAACCAAGTCGTGGGGTGGGGCTTGACACTACTGTTTCAAAGCCTTTGATGGTTCTATGATGGAAACACAAATCAATGAAGACTTCAGAGGCACAAGATGCAGTGTAGCTTCAAGTACAGGTTAATATAAATGATAATGAATGAGTAAGAGTGATCAGTGACGCACAAGGTGTAATGGATGCACAAAAATAACAGCAGTAACAGCTAAACAAATGTGAAGTTAAATCTATGAGAGTAAGAGAGTCAAAAGGAAGTTAATATTCAGTTATTTAATCCACTCCAAGCACAATACCAAAGAGGTACATCTTGGCACGCCCAAAGTCAGTGACACCAAAGAATTTTCCAACAGCATTGACTAATTTGTCAGTGCAGGGTGGTATATAACGTGACTTATTAACAGCTGGAAGCAATATTTCAGACTGTAATCTGTTAAAAATAAGTTAAGGGATTGTTAATTAATTATGACTCAAATTTCCAAGTGAGAACATGTACAAGGAGGACAATAAACTGCGGAAAACTTCAACTTTTACCATCTACTGGTTAGCCATTAAAACATTAGCACAAGGTATAACTTTCCAGACTGTTAGCATTATAATAAATAAATGTTATTCCAAATTTTATAAAAAGTAATTCTATGTTATGAAAATAAACCAAGTACAAGGCATGACAGCACACGCTAAGGCTGTAACCAGGGGCTAAATGTAGGGGGCTTGCACATATTTGGACAGATAAATAACCTATCACTGTAATTTTTTTTTTTTTTTTAGCAATTTGTGCAAACACGTTCTATACACTTCCTGGACAGAATTTCCCCATATTAAATATTTGATAGAGGAAAAGGTTTCTGTGTTAAGAGTAATTAATAGTTATGAATAACAGATAAATTGTTCCACAAAAGTAAATGAGAAAAACTCTTTCGCTTTAACAATCTCAGAGAAAAGACTCCTACAAACATCTGTAAGCAAAAAACACATATGCAGATTAGTTTCTGACTCTGGTGAGTCTCAGTGTCTGGACTTTATACCTCGTGACATGAGTAAAATTATCTTGATCCCAGGGTGTAGGTCATTGTTCCTCGCCACATGCTTCCTTTTATTAAACCTAATGACTTAATGACTTACTGACTCCAATGTGACTCACATGCTCACATACAATATAATCTGTATTATGACTTTCCTTCAGTGTCCTTGAGGGATGCTCAAGGACACTGAAAGAAAAAAAAGTGACAGAGGTATCTGTTAAGTTTGGTAACATGTTTACATCAGATCTGCTTTCATGCATTTTATTTTATTTTCTTGTACTGCTTTTAATACTGTTTTTATTTATTGTGAGTTTTTTATTTTTATTGAAATTTTACTCTTATTCTGTATTTCTCCTCCTCCTTTTTAATTTTGGTTTTCATTGCACGTTTCCTTCTTTTACCTTGGCTTTCTTTAATTTTAGTGCCTCTAGTTCCTTTTACTCTTGTGTTGCTTTTAATTCTAGTCTTGTGTGATGCAGACTGGCTTTTGTAAAGCAATTTGTAATTCTTTGAATTTTGCTCTATAAAAAAATATTGCTTGCTTTACTGTGTTGGGGCTAAGCGCCGAAAGACTCCCACCTAATTTAACCCCTGACTGTAACCAAAAATTAGCTTCATCATCAGTTAATCTATCAGGCATTTTCTTGACTAAGTGAAAATTGAATTCTTAAAATATGGGAAAAATGCCAAAAAAAAAAAAATGACATACCCCAAGGTGACATTCATATTACTAATGCATGGTCCAAAAGCCAACAAGCTTCAACTTAGAGTGAAATAAAACTGAGAAAAACATAAAATACTTCCATTTAGAACTAATCAATAATAAACTAATGGATTAAATAACTAATCTTTTCAACTTTAGAGCAACTAAAACTGCTTCTGCATTTTGAAAGTCAAACATGATCATAAATAAAGTTTTTAATCATATCAAAACAGTTGGTACCACTTCCAGCTTAGTCACTCTTAGATAACCATACCATATAATGCCAAAGAAACGTCCTTTTGGCTTGTTATTTTCCACCTCTGCTTCAACAGAATGAAACCACAGTGACTAACATTCATGGATGTCATCCAACTGACAGTTGGGTTTTTATTGTGGCATGCTGACTTAAACATCACACTAATCATACTCCTGAATGTCTCTCACACACACACACACACACACACACACACACACACAGGCTTGTTACCAGGTGTGTATTTTTACCAGTTGGTGTGAGTCTTCCAGCAGTGGGCCTCAGTGAGTCATGGGAAACTGTTTTACCTGGACACGTCAAGTGTGTTAGAGTTCAAGGAATTAAGCTACATAGTTAATCCTGGTCATCTACGGCTACTTTTCTAGTTAGTGGTTAGATTTCATCAGGAATCAATATTTGTCTAATCTTCTACAATCCAGTAGGAAATCTTTCTTTAGTTAGGTGCTGTCAACTTGTCATTAAAATGCAGCTACAACTTAAAACAATGCACAACCACACCCAGATTAGCACTCTAGTGCTCTGAGTTTCTAGTTTTTAACAGAAAATAACATTTTCAAAGTAAAATTAATTGCAAGCCTTTCTTCTTTGCTACACTCTAGATTAATGTCTGATTTGTTTCACATAAAAATGTGACCTTAATTGACATGCTAAAGGAAGCTGAAGAAAGTGTTGAATTTCATTCATGTTAAATGAATGGTAAAGAAGGTTTGGGGGTAAATGACAGGACTGAACAAGAGCTGTAGAAATTATCATTAACATGAATTTAACAGCTTTCAATTGCCTGGGAAACTGGGAAAATGTATAAATAATGACAGCATTGCTTGACTGCATGCTAGACTGATGCAGTCGCTGTATATAAAAGATGGCCTGTGACATCTCCCATTGGTTTGTGAAGTCCTGATTATGAAACCTCAACTTAAGCTTCCTTAGTTTATTGAAACCCAACATGACGAGGGAGGAGTGGATCTGACCATCTCAAAGTAGCGACGGCATAAAGCATATCCTGAGTTACTGCCTATTTTTCAAAAAATCATCATGATGTATTTAATAAGACTTGAAACTCGTGACTGAGATCATAAACTCATCAGGAAAGTGTTATAAATTAAGGGAGCAGCAGGGTCATTTTCCCCCATACACTTCTATACAATTAGACATCTTTTTGGAAATAAAGGATATGCCCCCGCTGACCAAAAATGGCAAATGCTAAGGAGGGAGGTAGCCCTGCCCCATCCCACAAAGAGACAATCAAAAGCCAAAAACGGGACAAGTGTAAGCCAATCATGTTGTTTTGCTGGGGTATGCTCACAGTAGAAGTTCAGGACTGTTTCAGCCGTGAGGTGGCAGCCTCTACTCATTATCTTAGTAATGATGTAGGTAAAGTGTACTTTTTAACTTTTTCTTGGGGTACTGTATCCAAAAATTGAACAGCATTTGTTCAGTGACCTAATGGGATGAGCAGAGATGCTCTGGATTGAGCCATTAATGAAGCCATAATGTTGTGAAACTGTGCGCACACATAGTAAAAGTATAAGAAAGTTTTAAACCTTATTTTGGGATGAAGTTGCCAAATTTCTGAAGAGGTTCTTATTGGATTTGACTGGCAGTTGTGTCCCAGTGAACGTTAAAATTAAAGCTATGGCTCTCTCCCCATTCATTTAGAAAGGAGCTACAAAATACCCACTCTGATTTCTTCCAATTTGGCTCCCAAGTTGCAAGACTTGCTTCTAGGAAGACTTTGACTGTTTCAGTTTTATAGAATACATTTCACTTTTTACTCTAAATTGTTACACCAGAAGCACTTTTTGTGTATATTTTTCTGTTTTGCCAGTGACAGTGTCAAAAGTTTTTAAAAAGTCACCTACTGGATCTTTCAGAACAAGAATCAGTAAAGATTTTAAAGGAACTACCTGTGATGCAGTGCTCGCACAGTGAGTTAGCGTTTTTAACATTAAGGTGGGTGAGAGATGGGACCCGATTCCAAATAACAATCATCAAACACAAATTTTAATTCATACAGTAATTACAAGACTGCATTGGAACTGGGATTATATTTGGAGCTGGTGATAGATTCGTTTTTTTTTTTTGTCTGTTTTGTATTACATGTGCTTCAAAAGATTACAAAAGTCTATTATAGCTACTAATACTGTTTAGTCTATTTAAAACTAGTGTGAGGGAAAGGACAACAAAAAAGGCCTGAATTTAACAATAAATGAATTTAAAAAAAAAAAAAATCACAGACTGCATCTTAATAGCTCCACATTCTTTTCTTCTTTTTTTAAACTGCATTAGCAATTACAGCTAAATACTGATGTGAAGAACCGATCTGAAGCTATCAGGATGCATCCAGAGTGGACTCTGCAAAAAGCAGTCAACTTAACCCCCCCGAGGGGATTCACATCCCATCTGTGTGTCTCATGATGTTGTCCCATCCTTCTGGTTTTATCTTAGATGTGCCATGTGATCATGTTCTCTCCCCACGTTCCCTGCCAGTTTAAGAACAGTGCTGACATTTCAGCAGATAATCTCTTTGATCAACTTCCTTACTTTGCAAAAATACAACAGAAGCCAGTTTCACCCCTCAGCTCCTCTGTACTACTACTATTATTTAGTGGTTAAAAATAAACGATGGTTAATCCTTGTTGTAGAAATTATCAAACAAAATGAGTGATTATCATTTTGGTTACAGGTAATCATTCTGTCAATTGACTTATAGTTTCATTTGTGACATTTTATAGTTGGAAAACTAATTAACAAGGGCTCAAACTTACACTTAAATACCAAAAAAAAAAAACGCCTCACTTTCTTTTTATTAAACTTCTTGGCCAAACGTGCAATATTCTAAAAATCATCAGTCAAGGTCTAATTTAACTGATTTTTTCCAAACAGAAACAGACATACAGTTGTTTGCGACAAAGCAAATTTAAATGAATGCTGCACTGAATCATAATGACTGACCTACATTAAGAATACACAGACTTATCACCTTCTTGGTGCCTCCTACTAACCTGCTGTCCAAAATTATCAAAATAAAATGCAGACTTAGTTCGATCTGCTATAATGGAGGTTGTTTTGGTTGATCAAAGAGTTTCTTTGCCAAAAAGTAGATGTCATCCTGTAACTCTTTGCTGTCCTTAAAGGGCAAATTTGCCTGGAATCACACAGAAAGGAAAGCTACTGCTGTACTTCTGTCTGTGGGCTGAAACCGGAACATGTTGCACCTTTGGCCACTTAATTGGTGATGTCAGGGCAGGTATTTCAAGCCAAAGGGCAAAATCTATAGGATTGTATATAAAAATGGAATCTATGATCCATTATTTCAACCCACGAGGAGCAGTGCATGAGAAATTCTCTTCCGTCAGTGATCAGGCATAAATTTACCCAACATGTACAACAAAGTCAAAGTGAGTGCCCCCTCATCTAAAGCTCCACCCGCCCGCCCTGTGCCCCATCTGTCCTTGGTGTTAAAAGGACCCAGACATGCCGGCGTTTACCTGGCAACCGAGAGAACAGAGAAAACCTCTTTAAGGAGAGGTGACGAGGACGAGGTGCAGCCACTGAGAGAGGAGAGGAGAGAAGGAAGGAAGGAAGAAGGAGGTGATTGATGAGGAGGGACGGGGGGGGACAGTCAGTGAGAGACAGAGAGACAAATCTGCTTCCAGTCTGGACGAGGACATGCAAAACCAGGGAGAAATTCTGCTCCGTTGAAAGAATCACGACATGACAGGTTACACCGTGTGCAGGTGAAATGAAATCTTCAGGCTCTTGTTGTTTCTGTTTCTGAAAGTTTGATCGATCAGAAGTTTGATAAATGACTGAATGAAGCTGACTTCACACGTTTCTCCATCAGAAGCACTTGAAAGAGTCAACTGCTGGTTTTTGGATGAAAACAGAACAGAAAGAAAATACAGAAAATACAGAAAGAAGAGGAGTCAGATTATTTATGTCAGATTAGATGTTCATTCACTGGGCACTTCACTTGCTCAGGGGACAATGTTTAACACACTGAAACTCAATCAATCAATCACTGCGCTGGGATTTTCACAATCTGCATTATTTGGACAAAAGTATTGGGCCACATGTCTTAATCTTTGAATTCAGGTGTTTTCAGTCCCATTCCTACAGATGTATAGAATCAATTCAATTCAATTCAATTCAATTTTATTTGTACAGCGCCAAATCACAAGAACAGTCGCCTCAAGGCGCTTTATATTTTAGGGTAAAGACCCTACAAATTAGACAGAAAAGACAGAAAACCCCAACAATCAGACGACCCCCAATGAGCAAGCACTTGGCAACAGTGGGAAGGAAAAACTCCCTTTTAACAGGAAGAAACCTCCGGCAGAACCAGGCTCAGGGAGGGGCAGCCATCTGCCGCGACCGGTTGGGGATGAGGGGAAACAGAAGAGAGCAGAGGGAGACAGGACAAAAAGGCACACCTATAGGAGAGAGACAGAGTTAATAATAGCTAATGATTAAATGCAAATGGTGTATAAACACATGGAGAGTGAAAGAAAGTGAGGAAGAGGAAGTGCTCAGTGCATCATGGGAAGTCCCCAGCAGCCTAGGCCTATT
>VUQI01056176.1:0-15089 GCA_015106735.1 Paratilapia polleni | reverse complement strand
CCACCATGCTTGACAGCTGGTATGATGTGTTTGTGCTGATATTCTGTGTTTGGTTTTCATCAAACGTGGAGCTGTGCATTGTGGTCAAACATCTCCACTTTTGTCTTGACTGCCCAAAGGACATTGTTCAAGAAGTCTTGTGGTTTGTTCAGATCCAACTTCACAAACCTAAGCCGTGCTGCCATGTTCTTTTAGAGAGAAGAGGCTTTCTCCTGGCAGCCCTTCCAAACATACTTGTTCAGTTGTCTTCTAATTGTACCTTCATGAACTTTAACATTTAACATGCTAAGTGAGCCCTGTGGAGTCTGAGATGTGGCTTTTGGGTTTTTTTCTCTGAAAATTTCACGTTCTGGTTGCTTTCTGGGTTGAATTTGCTGGGACATCCACTCCTGGGAAGAGAGACAGCTACCTTAAATGTTTTCTCATGGTAGAATGATGGACTTCAAATTGTTTGGAAATGGCCTTATAACCTCTCCCAGACTGATGGGCAGCAACAATTGCTTCTCTAAGATCATTGCTGATGTCGTTCCTCATTGGGATGGTGTTAACACACACCTGAATGCTCCAGACCGGCAAACTGCCAGAACTTCTGCTTTTAAAGGTAGTCACACTGGTGATTAGTTAATCAAGTGCATTTAATTAGGAGCACCTGGCTGCTACTTACCCTCTTAATTCCTATGGAAGCAGTAAAGGTGTACTTGGTTTTTTACATACTGTTTTTGTATTTTGGCTTAGTTGTTGTTAAATAAATAATGACACAGTGTAATATGTCATGTGCTGTTGTTCATCTCCGGTTGTATTTACCTAAATTGAAGACCTGCTAAGGACCAGATAATTTTTTTATTATGTCTTTATAAGTAAAACCTTAGGATTGAAAGACAGTGTACTTTCTTTTTCACATGACTGTATAGAGCTAGGTACAAATTTTCTGTGGGTTTATCACTACATGTGATACCTTTCATGTAACACAGTGATTCACTGATGAAAATTGGCCCATGTGGAGAGCTGGTAGCTGAATGTGACACCACTCTACACCTTATTTTATGTTTGCAGTTCACTGGCAACTGTCAAATAAAAGCAAAGATTTACTAAAAAAAAATGTATAAAAACAGAATACTCACATTTTAATTTTATTTCTATACTGTCTGTTCACAGCAACAGTCATTTCAAGGTGCTTCATATTGTAAGGTAAAGCACTTCCAATGTTAGAGAGAGAACTCAGGTGATCCCCGTGAGCAAGCATTTGGCAGTTGTGGGGAGGAAGAACTCCTTTTTACCAAGAACAGACCTCTGGCAGAAACAGGCCCAGAGAGGGGCAGCCTCTGCTTGCCTGAGCATTAAAAATGTAAGTGTACATACATTTGTTTACAATAGTCATAGTCTTATTACCCCAGTGCTTTCTGTGACATTGCATTATTCAGTTTTTCTTTGTCTCACTGTCTTTCTTCAGTCATCACGTGCCCTGACTCCCTAACCATCTTTTGTGCCTATCACACCAACCAGCACTGTAATAAGTATAATGTCTATTTTGTTGCATGATTTACTTTTTTTTTGTTTGTTTTTGTTTTTTGTTTTTTTTGGCTTATATTTCAGGCATGTGATGTAACTCTCAGGTGCTGACAGTGGGTGGAGGCAATGAAGTGACAGTTGGCTCCCACCTCCATGAAGTCATTGTCATGACTTATGTATAACGTGTAATTTAAAGTTCTAAACCTCTCACAGTACCACAGCTTTATCACAGAAGGTTGCGCTACTGTAAACAAATTCATGATAGAAAAAAAAGTTTGAGAGATTTTTCTGCTTTGCTACATGACTTAATATTAAATCTGGTGAAATCTAAGCCTACCTTCATTCCCAAGATGTCAAATACTGCTGTGGATTGTGCAGTGGTCAGAGGCAGATGCCCTGGCAGTCCAATTCCCAGTTGCCAAGACTGGCTATGGGGACATAAAATGTCAGCTCTCTGATGGGGAAGGAATCTGTGTGAGGCTGAGAGAGGTTGGGACACCATTGCCCACGTAAGCTTAGGGGGACTTCAACCTGCTTGTGTTTGAGAGTTTAAGAGAGAATGAGAAAACAAGGGAAGAGAAGGGGGGCTGCTTATCAGAGCCACGGACAGTATAAAAGATGGACATAGCCACCATGACATCACCCACTGGTTTTAGACACCGAATTTTGAAGCTTAAACCTTAGTCCTTTGGCCCCCCACAGTGTTGGTGTTTTGGAGCTAGAAGTGACCATATTTGGATGTGAGGGTTGAGTGCTACGTTATCAGCTAATGCTAGCTAGCCTGGTTAGCATGCATTCATAAACTGTGCAGGTGAAATGCACAGACACATACTGTAGTTGTTAATTAGCGCTAAGGTAACAGACTAATAAAATACTAGAATTTCACTCAACAAAACTGAAGCACAAACTTCTTGAATGGGCTATACCTCACAGGAAGCCATATTATTTATCAGATAATTCCATTAAAATGCTCCAAAAGTCACTAACAGTACACTCACGGGGATTCAGGAGGTATCCTCTCCAGTATTTAGAACACATGCATTTGTCCCTCCCAGTGAAAACCATAAAACCATGAAAAAGCTATGGAAAACGAGGGCTTTTTATATGAGAATGAAAATATTCAAAATATGAATATGAATTATGAGTTCACCAACTACTGAATCTGTTGTGGTAAACAAAACCATGCCACACACACACACACACACACGCACACAGTATTATGATTTCTGTTAGAAGCTGCACAGCATATCTTTTTGTACTGTACACATGGAGGCAGGTTAATGACTATGAAGGAGCCAGAAGAAAAGGTTAAAGAGGTTTGATAATAGGACATTTTTTCTCAAAAACACAAGAAAACAGGCAATTTATGAGCTGTTTTTCTTCTGCTCTCTGACTCTCTGTCAGTGCACACATTTAACCAAAATGTACAGTATGTATAAATTATTCAAAACATGGGAATGAACTGCACTTATACACAGAAAATAACATTAAATACTGACATACACCTATTTTATTGTGATAAGAGTGTGAAATTATATCAAGTGCCTTTTATCTGTAGATTTTTATGATTGAGGTAAATATCACTTCATCACTAAGTGAATTCCATTCATTTTATTTCTGTGAATCTGGTTTAGATTGGACTCACTAATGATTCTGAGAAAGTTACCAATTATGATTCTGTGTAGAAAGTTACCACAAAAAATTTATCCTTCTGCTGCCATGTCTTCTAAAGCTCTTCTCTTAGACTTGTTGCAGTAACTCTCTTCCATCACTGACACCACACTATGCAACATACTGGAGGAAATCAGAGGTGTTGGATCATGTGGCATCCTGAAACAGGGCTTCACAGCTATCACTCAACCAAACAGACCAACAGCTCCTGATGAGAAATGAACACATCTTCACCTAGACAGGGAGGTGCTGTGTTGTTTGGTTTGGATAACTGGCTGACAATGGATAAAAGAAGAGGTGACTGACCCCAGGTCATAATAGGAGTGAGTTTCTGTTTGTGAACATAGCTAACAAGGCAACTTTTCAACAAATGTTGGCCCCTGCTGTTGGAACAACTCAAACACATAGCTGAGAGCACAAGAGAGGGGGACACACAACAGACAGTTGATTTAAATATCAATATTTATTCATCTGTTTGTTAGTGGTTTTACACACAAGAGAGACACTGGCTTTTTACCCTGTAACATCAGAGCAAATACCAGAGGTTCGCCAGAGGTGGAAGAAAACAAGAAAACCAAAATATTTATATAATATGCAAAAATAAAGAAAATAAGTTCTCTGGTGGCATTTGATAGCAGAGCCAAAATAAAGACACCCAATCTAAAAGACTATTGAAAAAGATACTACCTCGGAAGCAAAAGAGCAAAAAAAAGAATCATTTACGCACTGTAATTGTTTGAAAATGGCATCAAATGTTGAAACTAAGATTTTTAATTAGTTTTAAAAAGATAAGAGCTCTGAGTGTAATATGGCCAAAGAAACTGGGGATTTTCTGTGTGGAGTTTGCATGTTCTCCCTGTGTTTGCGTGGGTTCTTTCCAGGCTTCCTCCCTCAGTCCAAAGACATGCAGTTAGTGGGATTAGGTTAATTGGTGATTCTAAATTGGCCGTAAGTATGAATGTGAGCGTGAATGTCTGTCTCTCTGTGTTAGTCCTGCAACAGACTGGTGACCTGTCCAGGGTGTACCCCGCCTCTCGCCCTATGGCAGCTGGGATAAGGCTCCAGCCCCCACCCACGACCCTGAATAGGATAAGCTGAAGAAAATGGATGGATGGATGGGAATTGGGGATTTTATCCTCCACATTAAATACCATCATAAAAGATTTAGAGAACCTGGAAAAATATCTGTACGCAAGGGGCAAGGCTTAAAAACAAAACTGAATGGCTGTGATCTTCTCAGGTGGCACTGAATAAAAAAAGACAGAATTCTGAAGTAAAAATCACTAGATTTCAAAAGCATTTGTCAGTGAACAGTTTGTCTCTTGTATCAACAAATGCAAGTTAAAACTCTAACACTCTTTGCATGGTAAAAAAAAAAAACAGTATAATGAAGCCACTATCTCTGGACCTGAACTCATTTAGGATTGGCTGAGGCAATGTGGAAAACTGTAGTTTGACCAACATCCATGGGGTATTATGGGGGTGCATTTTGGCACATGGCATGGGTAACTTGCACATCTGTGAAGGTCTTATTAATGCTGAACCATGTATCCAGGTTTTGGAGCAACATATTTACAATCCACATTTATGCCAAATTTGGGAACCAGCTCCCTGTTTGGATTTGGGAGACAGACACCCTCTCTACTTTTAAGATTAGGCTTAAAACTTTCCTTTTTGATAGAGCTTATAGTTAGGGCTGCTCTCTGCTCTGAGACAGCTCTCACTTTTTCACTTCCCTGTGATGAAAAGATTCATACATGCATACAGTCACTGCAGTGGACTTCAAGCATCACGGTATCACCCACCCAATGATTTGGCTACTATGATGTGAAGGGGGTGGGACTGAAAGGTCTACAGGTGTAATAAATTGGGGAAGTGATGGGGGCTGGTGAAAAAGATGCCAGGATGAGTGATTGACTGGTGGGGATTTTCGAACACCATGGGGAAATGATTTCCCTTTTTTTGGAAGATGCCATTACTTTTGTAGGGTCTTTACCCTAAAATATAAAGTGCCTTGAGGTGACTGTTGTTGTGATTTGACACTATATAAATAAAATTGAACTGAATTGAATTGAACTTTTGTGTTGCATCTTGTGAAATAAATATTGAACCATCAGCGCGGTGAGGAAGACCACTGCATTGTGCTAGCTGGCCCAAACATCAGGAGTGAAGACTGGGAGAGTGGAAGCTGGGCACTTATAAGATCATAGTGAGGGATTTGTCTAGTGAGACCAGAGCTGCCTAGGTAAATCCACACTCCTTTGCATGACTGGTGGCCAATGTCTTTCAACATGGTACGTGTGGCGCCACACTCTGGACGCCCCTAGATTGACATCAAATGATTGGCTTAGTGCATATTAGCAGAGTGGTTCAGTGACCTTGACATGATAATGAGGGCCTCGTCCAGGATATGGTCATCAGAGAAGGCTACTAAAATGTTGTTTGTCTTTGTTTGTTAGCAGTTAGCTTGGAGTATCTTTAATTGGGCTGCAGGTGTTAGTGTTAGGTGTAATTGGTTGCAGGTTTGGGCAGTCCGCTAGTTAGATGTAATTTACTCTGCTGATGAATGGGAAAAGCCAATTTCAGCTGATCAAAAAGTATGCATAGCCAGGTAATAAGTGGCGTGCACAGCTTGCAAATGGAGTAGCCATTTGGTCTGAGTAACATTCATAAACAGAGTTTAGGCAGTTAGTATTGTAGACACTTAAGTATAAGTCGCCTTGAGGCGACTGTTGTTGTGATTTGGCGCTATATAAATAAAATTGAATTGAATTGAATTGAAGATGAAGATGTTAGGTGAAACCAATTAGGTGTGCTTGACACTTGACCACAACTCTTAATTTGGTGTCATTGGTTACTTGACTGTTGTAATTGTCTAGATTAGCATTGTCCTGCATTGTGCTGTGAGCTGTGAGTTTTGCTGGCTACATGTGTAGTGGGCAATGTATTGTTAGTTCTGGAGATGACTTGGGAGCAGTTCAGAAGGTTGAAAAAAGATTAATTGATTGCTTTGGCACAAGAAGGGGAGGTTACGCTAGAGGAGGGCCTGCAATTGCTCTCCATTTAGTTGGGGTTTTGCAGTTAGAAGAGGTATAAGCAGAGCAAAAGGAACACAGAGACCTAGCTGAGGAAAAAAGCGACAGCAGTTCGAAGAGCAAAGGAGAGAGTTGCATGAGGAAAAGGAGAAAGAGAGGGCTCACTTGGAGACAATGGCCAAAATAGAGGTGGATAAATCTATGGCAGCAGGACATAGAGGTGATAATGGATTCTATCTTAATAGAGGTACTCTTATGCCCTCATTTGATGAAAATGCTGTTGATGTGTTGTTTGAGATGTTTGAGAAAGTTGCCATAGATAGTGAATGGCCCGAAGATAAGTGGGCTTTGATGGTTCAGAGTGCACTGACAGGGAAAGCTCAGAGGGCAGTAGCAGTACTAAATTTAGATACCACCATAGGTCTGGAATATGATGCTCTCAGGAAAGTTGTCTTGGAGGCTTATGGTAGTGTTCCAAAAACTTACTGCAGGCAGTTTTGTGAGCTGAAGAGACAACCAGGTGTCCGAGCCACAATTTTTGAGTACCAGAAGTTGAAGGACCTAGAGCAATTTAAAGTGAGTGCTCCCAGGGAAGTTGAAATTTATCTCAAATTTATCTTGTGATGTTGTGAGCCCCCGAAAGGCAGCAGAGTTGGCTGACTGTTATGAAGAAGCCCATGGATTTAACGTGGGAGTTGGTCTTGTGAGGAGAGAGCCAATGAGGATAGGTGTGAGCATGGTCCACCTGGATAGGGTGGAGGTAGGACTTGGCGCCCTCCGGTGCCAGAAAAGAGCTTGGCACAACAGCAATTTCGGCCTGGTGGACCAGTTCAGGTCCAAAGCAGGAGCCAGAACTCCTCTGCGGAGCTTCATTGTTACTGGTGCCATAAATTGGATCACCAGAAAAATCAGTGCCCCAGGTTAGCTAACAGGTCCAATAATGCTAAGCCCATGGGCCTTGTGTCAGTAGAGCAGGAGTCTATCAGTGAACTGCAGGGTTATGAGGGATTTATATCTCAAGGTACCCTGTCTGATTCAAGTGAAGGCTTAAGTGTGCCAATCACCATTTTGAGGGACATTGGTGCTAAGCAGACTTTAATTAGGAAAGGTGTGGTTAAACTACCCAATTCCAGTTTTACTGGGCAGTTCACTGCAGTACAAGGTGTAGGAGGAGGTTATGAGATTCTGCCTGTACATAAGCTTGACCTAAGGTCTGAGTTAGTAACAGGGTTTGTTAATGTGGCAGAGTCACCAAATATCCCCTTGATTATAGGAAATAATGTGGAAGGGGTTAAAGTTGCTCCATCAGCCACCTGTTGGACTCTCCTGAGACCAGAGAGTTGTAGTTTTCTGAAATTTTCCCTGCATATGTGGATACCCAGGCCCAGGCCAAGAGAGCTGTGGAGAAAAGGAAACTGTAAACCACGTGTTAAGCAACCTGTCTGATACCCTATTAAGCACTTGAAATGAGAGTGTTGTGCAACCTGCTGAGGTACGAGACAAGAGTATGACCTGTGAGGATGTGGGCAATGTCCAGGCTGACCCAGGGGTGGCTGATGTTGTTTGTTTTGTTCATAGAAGCTGAAATTCAGGTGGGGAGGCTGAGAAAGGTGAGAAGGTCACGTCAGGGGAACTTGAGGAAGTCCCTCTGAATTGTGAGTCTGTGGTGTAGAAGCAGCAGAGTGATCCCTCCCTGGAGCATGCTATGAGGTTGGCAGTGACAGTGCAGGAGGCTAAAGAGGTCCCAAAATGTTATTTCTTCCATAATCGCGTACTGTTCAGGAAGTGGAGGCCTCCCGCTAGGCCAGCTGATGGAGATTGGGCTATTTTTAAACAGGTAATTTTGCCTCAGTGTTACCGACAAGAGGTTTTGTGCCTGGCTCATGACTGGTTGTTTGTTGGGCACGTGGCCTAGTATGCATAAAGATGTGAAATGATCTTGCCGCTGCTGTCACATATCTCAGGTGGTAGAGAAGCCAAGTAAATCTACCCCAGTAGCATCATTACAGCCTTTGCCTGTTGAGGGAGTGTCTTTTGCTCAAATGGTCGACTGTGTAGAGGCTTTCCCTAAGTCTAAAAAGGAAAATGAATATCTCCTCATTATATTGGATGTGGCTACTAGATACCCTGAAGATACTAGATACCCAACATTGCGTAATATGAAGGCTAAAAACTGTTAAGTTTTTCTCTTGGGCTGGTTTGCCCAGTTCCATTCAGTCTGACAGGGGTTTGAATTTTGTTGAATATAGCACCCAGGAACTCTTCTGCATTTCATCCACAGTCACGAGGAGCTATAGGAGGATTTCATGGAAGACTTAAGAACATGATAAAGACATTTGTGGAGGCTCACCCTAAGGAATGAGATGAAACTATTCCTTTCCTCTTGAAGAAGGTTGGGGATGTGAATTGCATCATTAGAACTCCTGACAAAAGGTTGAAGACAAGGCTTTGTCAAATGAATGCTCTGCAGGTATAATATGGTCCGGTGGCAATGGTAAGGCTGTGTTTTCTCTGAACAGGCTAAAGAAGATCAGGTTGTGAATCTGGTGGATCCTTCAACCGGTCCCTCTGAGGTCATTAATGTCTAGGGCATGGCTTGTGGAGGAGTTAAAACACTTAACTGAGCTCCAGAGGCAGAAGATCATGGGTCTGGTTGATTGTTATTCTGAGTTGTTTCAGGATGTGCCTGGGAAGACTGATAGGGCTGTTCGTGACATGAATGTGGGAGAGGCGGTTCCTATTAAACAACATCCATACCTCCTTTCCCCTCATAAAAAGAGAGTAAGCACAGGATGAAGTGGACTACAGGCTCCAGATTGGAGTGATTGAGCAAACAGCTCGCCAGTGGTACTAGCAGGAATAGAGGTCGTATCAATTCTTTGTTGATTTCAGGAAAGTTAACCGTGTCACAAAATCAGATGCTTTCCCCATACCTCAACTATACGACTGCATTGACCAGGTAGGCAGGGCTAAGTATGTTGCCTTGGCCTTGGTTCTGGCGGTAAAACACTTTGAGGTGTATATGGTGAGTAGTGAGAAAGTTGTGGTGTATTCTGATCATAATCCCCTGTCCTTTCTCACCAAGTTTCGCAGTGCTAATGCAAGAGTGTTCAGTTGGAGTCTAATGTTACAACCTTATGACCTTGAAGTCAAATATGTGGCTGGCAAGAACAATGTGGTGGCTGACACTCTGTCAAGAGAATGAGGTTAGGTTAAATGCTAATGGTGGATATGAGTTCTGACAGACTGCAGTTTTGGCAAGCTTCTTCTGGAACAAACTTTGAGCCTTGCTGTGAAGAAAATGCAGTAATTTTAATGATGATATTGGTGTGAATAGATTTAATATAATATAAAGAAAAGAAAAGAAAAAAGGAAAAAAAAAAAATGTCTTGGTACTGCCCACCCAATGATTTGGCCACTAGGATGTAAAGGGGGTGGGACTGAAAGGGCTACAGGTGTAATAAACACCATTACTTTTGTTTTATGTCTTATGAACTAAATATTGAACTGTCAGCACGGTGAGGAACTGTGAAGCAAGACCACTGCACAGTGTGAGCTGAAGCTGGGCACCCACGAGTTTATAGTGAGGGTTGTCTGTCTAGTGAGACCGGAGCCACCTAGTTAAGTCCACACTCCTTTGCATGACTGGTGGCCAATTGATTGCCATCAAATGATTGGCTTAGTGTTTATTAGCAGAGTAGTTTGGTGACTGTGACACAAGAAATAGTTACAACACACAAAACCAAAAACTGTCCACAAACTTTGTGTTTAAAACAACAAGATAAATAGTAAGAACGTATTTTCCTCTAAAGAAACCTGGTAAAAATTTTTAAAAGAAAAATCAAAGTGTAAGAAGTGAAAGAGCAGCAACCCCAGCTTCTTTCACTTTAACAGAGCAGTGTGTTTGACAGTGACCTTTGTTAGCTGGGGTCACAAACTGAAATAGCCAGCATAGTATGCAGCAGAAGTAAAGTCCTGCTGCTCGGCATTAGGCAGGGATTTCTGTGTGATCTTGTTGGGGATGAGCTTGCAAGTAAGAGTAGTCCATGTTGCCAGAGAGGAAATGGCAAAAAGCTTTTAAGTGCCTTGCAGGAAGTTGTGGCAACATGCTGTGTTGAAACTGCACAAAGGAAATGTGGGAAGTCAAGCAGTATATTTTGCATCATTTATTAGTGAGTCTCACAACAGTGGAAAGCCAGTATTATCTTTCTCAAATATGAAGTGGGATAAAAAGAGTAAGCAGGCACCAAAAAGAGATTTCCACCACATGTCAGCCATTGTGCTGGAAGAAAATTAATCAGCTGTCTTAGAAATGCTGAGTGGAATCCGCATTATATTTGCCCTCTGAGACTCAGCATGCATAAAAGCTCATGTGGTCACACTATTACCTTGCCATCATTTACTGTTGATATTTAAAGACAAAAGCAAAGTATGAATGTATTCTTCTGAGCAAACTTAGAGACTGCAGCCAGTTGGAAGTGATGTTTTGCAGCTAAAGTGATGTGACAGGCTGACAGTTCTAGTGGCATTATACATTACTGGTGTGGTGAGACATGGTGTTCTTTTCTTAGTTTTGGTTTGTTTTGCCCCCTCCTCTTGTGGACCTGAGTCTTACCTTTGATTGAATGTTAGGTGTATATGGAACAGTATTTTGACTGCGCACTGTCAGCATTAAGTTGGTGTACGCTTGTTTTCAATTTGTGTGAGATTGTGACGTTTCCAGCCAACTTGGTTTCTGCATTTAATGTGATTTTTATCACATATTTTTGTACAATAAAGGTGGCTGTTTATAATATAGCAACTTTGTCTGGGTGAATTTTGTCTTAATAGTGGCTACACCTGTGGATTGTGGCATTTGAAAGGCTGCAGTGTGATTTGATCAGCAGGATAAATAAGGTAAGTTTGGTTTGGCCTATTGCTGAGAGGTGAAGTTTCAATGACTAAAGACCATTTGTTTTATCTGCCAAAAGAAAAAAAGACTCCTGATATTAAGGATGGTTCTTACTCTGAGTTTTTTGAATTTTTGGATTAAATAAATTCAGTTTTGTTCTGCTTTTGTTTCGATGTATATTTATCATCATTTTGGGGGACTAAATGATCAGGAATTAAAATACTGGTCCTAGAAAGAAAGGAGGAATCCAAGCACATGTTGGAAATATTAAGGAAATATAAGGGAAGCCCCTTTCTCTGAGTAGGCTGCATAAACAATTTGTTGATAGAAAATTCATTTGACCAGAACACCAGTTCATGACAACATTCACCTCAAGGTGTTTTATAATGCAAGATAAACATCCTTCACCATTAGGATAGATAGATAGTTTATTGTAAATTGAAGTGTTGCAGCAGCAAATTTACATAAATTTTACACATCACAAAATGGACATGAAGTAGATCAAGCAATAAAATACATACATACAAGCTACTTTTGTACAAATTTAAGTAAAAAATAATGAATATATAATAAAAATAGAATATAAAAAGAATATGAGATATTTGAGATGTTGCTGCTGTACAATAAAGTACAGTGTGCAAATAAGGAGTAGAGTGAGCTTGAGCATTGCCACTCAGAGGACAAGGGTCCTCTCCCTGCACAGAGGGGAGTCATTATATACAGTGTGACCGCCACAGGGCTTTCCTTGTTGGCTTTTTCTTTTCATCTCTTTTAGGTAATTGGTATGTGGAGCTGACCTAGCTTAGGATGCAGCACACCTGCATCCTTTAAAGGCTTAGGGCACTATAAAGCACCCCTGCCAGAACCTCTCATGGGCTCTTCCTTGTGCTGGCTGACTGATACAGCATTTGGTTTCTCTTTTGTTTTTGAATGCATACAATTATACACATTATACCATCCACTCAGGCATTGCTTATACACTGACATGCTGACAGTCATTCACACTAATGGTTGGTTACTTCACTTTATTTAATTAAAAAGTTAAACTGCATCCTAAGACTATGTGTGGTCTCCCTCCTTCGTCACATTCTTTTTACCTTGATTGTGACAATTGTGAAGTCATGTTGTCTCATGACTTCTCAGACTTTTTTATCTGATTTAGTGCTCATTTCAGATAAAATAATTATTGTGGGCAATTTTAATTAAACCACTATAGCAACTGTAATTAAACCACTACTTAAAAAGCCTTTATTTGACCTAGCTATTTTAGCTAAACATGGGCCAATTTCTAGCCTTCGTTTTATTTCAAAAATTCTTAAGAGTAGTTGTACCTACAGCTGGATGATCATCTGTAGAGGAATGGTTTATTTGAAGTGTTTCAACCTGCATTTAGATTTCATCATGGCACAGAAACAGCACTAGTGAAGGTCACCAATGATCTTCTTATGGCCTCTGACAGTGGACTTGTCTCTGTGCTTGTCCTGCTAGATCTCAGTGCAGCATTCGATACCTTTGATCACAATATTTTACTACTAGATTAGAATATACTGTTGGTATTAAATAAAATGTGCTGCACTGATTTGAATTGTATCTATCTGAAAGATTCCAATTTGTGCATGTAAATGGGGAGTCTTCTTCACACACAAAAGTTAGTCATGAAGTTCCACAGCATTCTGTGCTGGGACCAATACTAATAATAATTTTTGACCAGGATATGTCCTTCAATGCACACATTGAACAACTGTGTGATGGAAAATCTTGAGACCCTGCTACGTCTCTGTATCAAACTGACTTTACTGAATGAAAAGCGCCATATTGTCTTATTCTGTCTCAGTGTAATCTTTCAGATATACCACAAGTTGATCTACAAGTTATCTTTTATTACAGTGTTCTAACAGCATTCTGTAACCATTGAGTACACAGAAACTGAGTAGAAAAGCGCTATATAAGTACCAGTCCATTTACCATTTACCATGGGAGATAAATATTCTAGGTTTACAATACTCTTTCTCAAAAAACATGCAGACTGCTTCTACTCTGTACTGTTGTTTGACCCCAGACAACCTGATTGTGTGCACCTTGATTTATTTCAGATTACCACAACAAGCTTGGTGTCAAGAAGTTGAATCCAATGGCTGATTGGTTCTGGGGTCTGAGATAGACAGTGACTGATCATCCTGGGAAAATGCATTTCCAGCCTCTACCTCGCACAGTTCAAAGACGAAGAACCTTTTGGACACCAGACCATCTCCACTGGGATCTTCAAGAACAGACCACATTGTGCTCAAACGTGAGAGATCTGAAATAAATTGCTATAATTTGGGGGGAAAAATTTTAAAATTAATTGTTTCCTCATGTTCACATTTGGTCTAGAGATTAGATTAGATTACAGGGCCAAGTAAACACAGTGTTCTGAGAACGTACGGTTACATTGTAACCTTGGCTCTCTTGGTGAAGAGACTCTGAATGAATCTCTCCACTCGGTTACATATTCCATATGTAAGGGATGAAACCCCCCCCTGTTGGTCAGGATGCATGGATACTTCTTTAAGACACTCTGGCTTGCCTGGCCACACCCCACAGTTTATCTATAAAGCACCTGTGCTGGCGTGAAATCACTGATAGTTTGATCAGACCATGTCTCCGAGTGGCCCCAAAGCTGGAGAGATAGTCTCTTCACTCAGAGAACCAAGGTTACAATGTAACCATACGTTCTCTATCGTATCAAGACTATCTCTCCACTCCATTACGTATTCCATATGTACAGGGTAACTCTTTAAGACACCCCAAGAGGAGACGGTGCAGCCTACAAGATGCTAAGATGATCATGGAGACAACGCCCAGTTGGCTACCGCTGAGACACACCCAGCACCCGCTCCCCGAAGGAGGGGCTGGCTGCCACATTAAGACAGTAGAATCTGACAAAAGTGGAATGAGATGACCATGTTGCAGCTGCACAAATGGCTGACAGGGAAGCTCCCCTGCATAAGGCCCATGAAGTGGGACACCTTGGGTCGAGTGAGCCCAAACCCTGGATGGGATGGGAGTACCCGAGAATGCATATGCCTGCTCAATAGCATCCACAGCACAGTGAGACCGCCTGGCCTTTGACAAGGGTCTGCCCAGAAACCCAGGATTAAAGCAGAAAAAGAGTTGGTCCATTTTCCTAATGGCCTGAGTGCGCCTGATGTACTCCACCAAGACCTGGACAGGGCATAGAGTAGCCTGGCGCTGAGCCACCTCCTGGTCTACACCACTGGTGGGGAGTGACCGCAGCTCAACAGACTGGGACAGGTGGAACCCGGATAAAACTTTGGGTAGAAATGCAGGGTTAGAATGTGGGCTTCATAGATGATTGGCAAACTTTCTGGGGAAAACCTGGTCTTATTAGGAGAGACGGCATCCATCCCACTTTGGATGGAGCAGCTCTCATTTCTAGAAATATGGCAGAATTTATTAAACCCCCCAAAATGTGACTACCCAGAGTTGGGACCAGGAAGCAGAGTTGCAGTCTTACATGCCTCTCTGCAGCTTTTCTCCTCCTGCCATCCCCCCAAAACCCCATCCCTGTAGAGACTGTGTCTGCTCCCAGACAACCAAAAAATGAACCAAAAATCAGCAAAAAAACAATTTAAGCACAAAAATTTCCAAAGAAAGAACAGTATAACATCCTCAACTGCACCAAAGAGTAAAACAGTTAAATGTGGACTATTAAACATTAGGTCTCTCTCTTCTAAGTCCCTGTTAGTAAATGATTTGATAATTGATCAGCATATTGATTTATTCTGCCTTACAGAAACTTGGTTACAGCAGGATGAATATGTTAGTTTAAATGAATCAACACCCTAACTACTAACTATCAGAATCAGAATCCTCGAAGCACAGGCCGCGGAGGAGGAGTAGCAGCAATTTTCCACTCCAGCTTACTAATCAACCAAAGACCCAGACAGAGCTTTAATTTTAATTCATTTGAAAGCCTGACT
>VUQI01056174.1:0-15078 GCA_015106735.1 Paratilapia polleni | reverse complement strand
GGATTCAGGAGACAGACACCCTCTCTACTTTTAAGATTAGGCTTAAAACTTTCCTTTTTGATAGAGTTTATAGTTAGGGCTGGATCAGGTGACCCTGAACCATCCCTTAGTTAAGCTGCAATAGGCTTAGGCTGCTGGGGGCTTCCCATGATGCACTGAGCACTTCCTCTTCCTCACTTCCTTTCACTCTCCATGTGTTTATACACCATTTGCATTTAATCATTAGCTATTATTAACCCTGTCTCTCTCCCATAGGTGTGCCTTTTTTGTCCTGTCTCCCTCTGCTCTCTTCTGTTTCTCCTACCTCCTTTTTTTCACATGACTGTACGTTTCTTTGTGGCAGGCCATTTGAGGCCCACCCCTCTCTGTTTAGTTCTTGCTTCCTTATACTACAGTAGCATTTCACATGAATTTATATGAATGTTGTATTAATGAACAGTTTTAATGGAAATTAACCAAACTGACTTCTTCTTTTCAAATACCAACAACCTGAACACAAGCCAATAGCTGCTTCTGTTTTAAACTGCCACTCTAATCACCCTGTACTGTAGGTGATGACACTACAGTTTTGGGTTTTTTTTTTAAAACACTGATGTTTCGCATGCTAACAACCTGTGAGGACAGCCAGATACAAACTCAGGCCCAGCAGTGCTCCAGGCCACCCAGCACTCCTTAGATAAGATATAAAAAACAAGAGCAGCAACCACTGCAGAGGTGGTGTGCTAGCTTGGCTGTAGCTTTAATACAAGTGCAGATATTGGTGTTCAAGCTGTGTACCAACAGATAGATGATTCAAAAGCTGCCATTAATTTTGTGTTATTGCTGCCTTCTTGGCTCGCTTCTGATTGGCTTAGTGTGATGCAAAACAGGACAGCTGCCAGTTGTCAAAAATCTCTGACCAAAATAGCATCCAGCTGGAACGAGACAGTGACGACAAGAACGATCAAATCTTTACTGAAAACCCTGCATCTGCGATCCTGGATATGATTTGGAAATGACTTAAGTTAGCGTGATGCTACTACAATGCATTTAGTAATTGTCTCGTCTCATGACCCGTCTTGTGTCTCGTCTACCTCATTGAAATAGTTTTGTAGAGCTTTGGTTTTGGAGTCATTATCTTTTGTGCCACTCGACAGTTGTGTTAATTGAACATCCAGAGATGTTTTTAACATTTGAAGCAAAACTATTTTCTCAAATGATGTTGCAATCTGTATCAATTGAGCCTGCCACGTCTTGAATCACACCCATGTGGGGCCACATAAAGTTTTTACCTGTTGTTGAAAAAAGCTGAAAAGAGAATCAAGAAATGATTTCCAGGTGTAAGCTCAATCAAATATATGTTTCACTTACCTCATTTTTTTAGAACACAAAAACTCAGTTTAAGAGCTCTTGATTGTGGAGTGATTTCTAAAACTTGACATCCAGCAAAAACATGTGAAATATGAAATACAAGAAGCCACAAAGTACAAGCCAATGTGGTACTTTTTTAAAAGAAGCTTTTTAAGAAGCTTCTTGGACTCGATTTGTGAAAACGATTTATGAAATGATTAAATCAGTAAAGGAAACCATAGAAACTCACCAGTGGAAGTAACATTTTATTCACAGAGGAAAATACAAAGATTGACGGAGGCATCTGATTTTGGACTTTAAAACTAATATTCTGTATGATTTTTGTATTTACACAAACATGTAGATGCATTTCATATGTTTTGAAGAAATTAGGTGGCGTTAGAACAAGAGGTGTGATCAAAAGTTCTGAGAACAGGTCCATAGAAATCAAAAACCGTGTTTGGTTTAAATTTTGCCAATCTCATGTTCAAGGTTGTGTTCTTGGGCAGACACATGTAGGCTGCACTGAGTGAGAGCATCATGGCCTTGAAGGCTATTTGCTACTGTGGCAACACCACCAATTTATACAAACACACAGAAAACTGTGAAAAAGAAACTCTGAGCAGCAAAAGAAACAAAGTGATGAGGAGGGAAATCCCTGGGAGAGACCCGGACCCCCGGCACAGAGAACATTAGGTAGCCCATGTAGTGGTGAAAGTAATGTTTGTCATGACTCATGTTGGATCTTCAGCATTAGTTAATGTTAATTTTTGAAGTGTTGTTGGTCATCATAGCTGTTACTTTAGCTGACTGATTACCTATAGACTATATTCAGACATTCAAATAATATATTCAACTCATTGAAATGTGCTTAAAGAATTATTTTGTTGGAAGTGAAAAAAAATATACCTCAAGCATGAACTATGAAAATGTCTCAGTATAATTAGCCTTTTGTGTTAAGTCAAGTCATTTTTTAAACAACAGAAGTTGGCCCATTCACCTCACAAATCATGACACACTGCTCCCCCCTCTCCCCTACATAAGCTGACTTTATAAATTAAAAGTATCGATACTTGGTATCGAAGATACTGGCCCTGTATTTACTTGGTATTGGATCGATACCTAAATTTGTAGTATTGCACACCACTAACGTCCAGACAGCTTCCAGCGTGGCTGCATTTTATTTTAAATTTTTTTTAGCTTGCTTCCTGGAAGTCCTGTGCTGACCACTTCAACTGTGCGTTCTGCAATTTCACCACCGACCTCAAACTCGCGCAGATGGCAAACATCAGTTTGTCTTTGAAACTAACCTGAATTACGTGTGGGGGATCAGTCAAGCGGTTTTTAGCAGTTTTCATTTGAATAGCCCACAGGCAGCGTGTCAGGTGCAGGGAGCAAGAACAGGAGAATGCATGTCATCGGGTTGTGCACCGTGACTTTCAGAGTCCTGCTGTACTGTTGTGAGGCCTCTGAGGGGGAACATACAGAGGAAACAATCTGAACTGAAGTGTGTGCCAGAGCCTGTGGCATCTCAGAGCACACTGAACACACAGGGGTTTTTTGGCCACACAAACTCAGCCTTCACTCACCACCTGGAAGACTTGCCAGATTTGTCTCCCTGACACTTTGTTGGCTTTCTGAAAATGAAAATCAAGTTGAAGGATCGCTGTTTTGACACACTAGAGGAGATCCAGTGCCCATTGCAGGGGCACAAGTGCAAGGGGACATATCTTGAAGCCACACTGAAAACAGTACAGGAGTGCACAAAACAATGAACTTGAACACGAGATTGGCCAAATTTAGATCCTCCTTTAGAATCCTCATGTCAGTCAGCATATCCTTTTTAACTGCATTGTGTACATAGTGTATACACTATATGTTGCTTAATCATTTTATGTGGTAGTATTGTGTTGTTACTCATACACAGATTGATTGCTAAGGCAGTTTTTCATTCACTTACCCTTGCAAAATAGTTGGTTGTATAATGTCGTGTGCCACTTATATCAGTTAATGGTGGCCTCACAAAATGTGATAAGCTTTTAAGTTTATGGAGCAGAATTTGACAACAGACATCAGTTACTTCAAAAAAACAAAACAAAACAAAAAAACAAAACTGGCACATCCTAGGTATATCTTAGTTCACATTTTCCTTTCGTCATTCCCTCCCAGATGAGCACAGCTGCAGCAGAACAAGAGAACAAGAGGCACTACAAGAGTAATAGAGTAAGAGAGAATGACTTGGGTGGGGGGTGTTTTTGTTTCCTTAGTGCCCAAATTCTGACTAAGCTGGCAGTGCTTACTCAATTAGCTTGAATATAGAACAATAATGCCAAACCCTTCCTGAGCATGTTCAGTGGACATATCACAGACATTACGCAGTGGTTTTGCCCCATTAAGCATCCATATTTTCATGCCAAGAACCACATCCAGAAATTAACAGGCCAGCTTTCAGAATGTGGCACAAGTGCAACAATGTGCCAATGGGATTGTCAGGAAAGGCCTCTGCTGTTAAATTGTGCATCTGTTTCATGAGGAAATGTTCAGTCTCAAGTCTTTACTTTCACAGCCACCCTTGTGTGTACATACAGTCTGTCAGAACTGCCATTAAGCAGTGTGTGCTTGGAAAAGTGTTAGAAAAGTTGGCTGTGTCCTGTGTGGTTTTTTTTTTTGTTCTTGAATAGGAACAAAACCAACAGGTCAGGTCTCATCAAACAAACTTACATATGCATTAAAGTTTAGTTTAAAAGACGCCTTTCTGGTGAAAGTTTTGGGCATTAATGATATATGTGAGCACAAGCAGGAGACACGGTTAAAAGTAAGCGCTGTGACTGATATGGCTTATGACCTAGACTCAGTTCATTGAGCATCAAACTGTACACTGAAATAGCTATGACTGAAAAAGTGAAACTACTGTCATATGGTTCCATTTTAAACCAGTTTTTGTTATTAAATCCATGACTGAAGTATTGCTTAAATATATTAATTAAATTGTCCTAGCCCAACTATGTAGACAGGGCTGAATTCTAAAACAGCCTCCTTTAAACATCTGCACCCTTCTTACCATCCAGGGGTGATTTTCTAAAGACAGCAAGCTCAAATATAGGTATATTATATATTATTTAACTGTTAGTAAACCTTCAGAGTTGAACAGGTTGATTATACCACCACAAGTATAATTTTGACACACCCACGATATAATGTTGTTCTCTGTTGGAGTTATTTGGCAGACTTGATCACATCGGTGTTAGCTCAGCTCCCCTGAGTCGTATGTTCTGTCTACTCACTTCAGCTCTTTGGTCACATCAGCAGTGAAGGGTCTTTCTGCACACTGCAAGGAGACTCAGCAGAACACAATGTGCACATTCCTTAATGAAAGTGGGCCTTCCACAGCCATTAGATGTGGCTGACTGGAATCACATAAGATGATCCCACCCCTAACCCAACCACATCTAACAGAAGGGATAAACACTCCACTGATTGTGAAACATCCACCCTGATTCAGGAATGAAGAGACCCCACTTGCAAGACAGGGGCAGCTGTGTGGCAGCATAACTTGTCATTCTAACCCTAACCAACACTGTACAGAATCAAGCTAACACTGCTCAACAGTGTTATTTTTCTAAATCTCTTTTAGTGTTACTTTAACTGTTTTGCCAGATAAAGAAGAAACTGGCATAGTGTTAACTCTCAAAATAACAGAGCAGGACAGCTTGGTGGTGCGGTGGTGACCCTGAACTGGATAAGTGAAAGAAAATGGATGGAAGTGCAGAGTAACATAAATCTTTAAAAAGTCCATCCATCCATTTTCTTAACCACTTATACAATTTAGGGTCCATCAGTGCTGGAGCCTTTCCCAACTGTCACTGAGCAAGAGGCGGTGTACACCCTGGAGAGGTCGCCAGTCCATCAGAGAAATAATACAGACACACAATCATTCATACTCATATTCACACCTTCAGCCAAATTAGAATCACCGGTTACCACTTCACCTTGAAAAAGTGTTAAAATCAGATCCATAAACATTAATTGTTTTTGCTCTGTTTTGTTCTAGGCAATCCAAAGCTCCCTACTTCCAGTGAGTCTCAGTCAGTACTCATGGGTTGGAACACATCCAGGCTACTGTCAAATAGTCCAAAAAAATTACCTCCAACCTCCTTTTCCTAACCACTTTACTCTGACCACAATGGAAAAGGTCATGAGGTCAAGGAAAGGTGTTGAGGAGAATTAATAAGGACTTAAGAAAAGAGAAGAAGAGAATCTGGCTGCATTTACACTAGGCTTATCTTAATAATGTGATGGTGGATGTTGCTGGCATGTGTCCACTGCAGTGAAACTAAGATATCCCAAAGAGTGACTGCAAAAAGCTCCTCTTAGATATTTTGCCCCATGCATCCTTACCATGTTTTTTAATGCAGGTCATATAAACGAGAACCATCTGTGAAAAACATAACTTCATTACCAAAGTTGTAATTTTAAATAGGAAAAATAGCCTATAAAGTGACAAGAAATGTTTGTGACATTGAGATTAGTTGCTCAACCTCTCTATTAATAATTTCTCTTCCTGCTGGAGAGGTGATCCAGTGTAACTGCTGTCTTTGTGAAGGCTTTCTGTGACTGAAGTGAGATTAATTAATGGTAATCATAAATGCTGGCAATACAGCAAAGGACATAACTAATCAGTGTTGGGGTTGTTAGTCAAAAAAGAAATGTATTTCACATTACTTCATTCCTTTTTTAAAAAACAATAATGTATTACATCAATTAATTACTGCCTGGAGAAAGTTATTAATTGCACTGCTTGTTACATTACTTTTTCAGTACTCTGTAACATAGCTTTAGATGCATTCTCCTGTAATTATCAGCTGACAGTATAAACCTGAGGCTACAGTCCCACACAGTGAGCGGAATGTCTATCCTAATGAGGACACACAGAAGATCTTTCTTTTAGTGTTTAAGTTTTAACACAAAGCCAGCAGGAAAGTTGGGATGTTGGCCCCAGCAATTCTACTACAGAAACAGGCTCAGGTAGAGATGGTAGTTACAACACTGCAAGCCTGCTACTCATCTAGAAGCAGTTACTGCTGACATGACATCAACTCTTTGCAAGCATCTGCACAGACAGCAAAGAACCCAGAGTGATGTTAAAGCTGAACGTATGCCGACCCCAGGCAAGAAGCCGGAGCCTGATCTTAACCAGGTAAAAAAGCTGTGATGAGTCTGGTTAAGATCAGGCTCCGGCTTCTTGCCTGGGGTCGGCATACGTTCAGCTTTAACATCACTCTGGGTTCTTTGCTGTCTGTACAGATGCTTGCAAAGAGTTGATGTCATGTTAGCAGTAACTGCTTCTAGCCTGGACACTAGAAGTGGTTGTCATGGTTTTGCCCTTTTGTGCAATATAAATAAAAGTAATGTCCATGTTGCCACTTCTCAAAAGTTGAGGGCTGCTCTAACATTTTTCTCCTCCCTCCACACAAACTGAAGTCAGCTGATTGTAGCACAAGTCTGCAGGAAAAAAAGCACATTTGATGTTTTTTTGTTTTTTTTTCTGTCCACCCATCATGCAGATAAATAAAGAACTGTAACGCAAGTAAAGACATTAGTGTTGGTTCAGTGTATCCACCACTAAAGGTGGTAATAAAGGAAGCATTAAAGCAACTTTCCTTTCTATTTAGAGAAGAAAGCCAACTCTGGCTGCCATACAGATACTTCAGGGTCAGTTCACTCAATTAGCAAACCTTCCTTAGCAAATTTTTTATTCCACAGTAGCTCCATACTCAAATTCTACCTTCATGTAACACATATGTGCAGTTTGTATCATGCATAGTTGCAGTGATATCACACTCAAAAATTTCTCCACAAACAGACATATAAACATTTTGCAAAGTACTTGAAACGTGTTACTCTTCCCACAGTAGGTCTGTGTGTGCATGTCATCATTTTGCTGTGACACACACACACACACACACACACACACACACACACACACACACACACACAAAACAATAAGAGCTTCCTGTCTCAGCTAGTTATTATTTACATAGCTAATCTCTGTCACCTCATTTGGTAAGTTGTGCATGTTGTTACCACATGTTGTCTAATTAAAGTTCATTTTATCTTATGTTTGTTATTTTAAAAGTGTTTCATGCTATGACTACAGTCATATGAAAAATACATTTTTCACAGGACTCTCTGCAGTCCTGTGAAAAACCACATACACCCCACGATTCAATAGCTTGTAGAACCACCTTTAGCAGCAATAACTTGAAATAATCATTTTCTTTACGACTGTATCAGTCTCTCATATCATTTGGCCCACTCTTCTTTACAAGGTTGTAGTTCATTGAGCTTTGTGGGCATTTGTTTATGCACAGCTCTCTTAAGGTCCCATCATAGCATTTCAGTCAGGTTTTGTCCACTCCTGGGAAGATTGTGACATTATGTTAACATACACCTGAATGCTCGAGACCAGCATACTGCAAAAACGTTTGCTTTTATAGCAGTGCTCACACTTGCTGGTGATCAGTTGCATTTGATTAGCAGCTCCTGGCTTCTACTTACCCTCTTAATTCCTATGGCGGCAGTGAGGGTGTACTGAGTTCTTCACACGACTGCACAGAGTCCGGTGAAAACTTTGTTTCACATGACTCTACATACGAGGTAGCAAATATGATAATTTATGGCGGTAGGGTTTGTTTGCAGTCTATGTATGTGCAAATATTTACATACTCTTGAGATTAACTCTCCAACCGTGCCAGTCCATGCTCCATTAGCTCCAGGAACTCCATAGACTCCATCCCCCACCAGACTGTATAGAGTCCTGTGAAAACGTTCTTTTTCACATGACTATTTTTTATCTACAACAGGCAATTTTGACAGTTGGTAGTACTATAAAAACAATTGATCACATCAGTGATCAACACAAAACATTACAAGAACCAAACAAAGATGCCTGAATGAACTAATAATATAAATACCAACATTACACAGTACAAACACCACACTGACAAAACATCGAGACAAACACTCATTACAATAAATCCTCACTTCTAATTGCTTCAGTTGAATTGAGGACCAAAAAATGACCCAATATCTTTACATAGATGAGTAAACATCCTGCGTCATTGTATTCATTTTCTCATTGTTTTAATACATACATCAAAGCAACAAAGGCCCATACGTCTTTTTTTTTTTCCTGCTCATATTGTTTGAGTAACTTTAAATTGTTGCACATTGCTTCTCTCAGTGATGGATTTTGGTAATGAATTCCATTCATTGCACAACAAAAAAACTGTCCACTGAACGGGTCTTTCTCTTCATCATTGCATGTGGTTACATATAATTCAGCTGAAAAACTATAAAAAACTATAACTATATCTTTTACCATGAAAAGGGCTATTTCCTGAATGGGTAAGAAACTCACAATAAACAAGGAACAGTTCCAACAAGGAACTGCAAAGACACACACTCAGCTCATACTGGTGAAGCCTGCTGTGAATTTTTGCTCAAGTTAATAAATAATTTTTTCCAACATAAATACTGAAAATCTAAAAGCTAACAACAAACTGAAGTATGAATGGTGCTATCTTTTGACTGTGAAACTAATAATCAAGCTTGTGCTGCAACAATACGATAAATTGATCGCAATACTGCAGTAGTACAATATTATCTTCCCTCACAGCACATGCATAACATAAGATATATTGAAAAAAAACATAGTAGTGAAGTAAGATTAACTTAATTTTACAAATTTACTCCCACTCGTATACTAAGAAAAAGTGTGTATGCACATGGACTGTAAGTTGTAGCCTTTTTTTTTTTATTTGTCTTTCATGGTGGAAGAATCCATTAATACTGGACAATCATAGAAAATATGAGAATGAACCATTTCCTATTTACTCTAGCACAGAGCTGTTAAAGTGCCTTTTTCATGCACTGCCACTAACACATGGCATCCTAAAGCTAAGATTTTTGGAGGTCCAGTGTTTTGAGGATTGACAATTAATGCCTTCAATAATAATAATCAAGAGTTCCTATTTTCTCTTTCATATAAGCATGACCGAGATGTAAAATATAAATGGCAAAAGGGCACAGAGGAGAGCAGAGTCTGTGGGAAAACAGGAGTCTGCACCACATGAGTATAGAAATACAGAAAAAAAAAAAATGAAAGGACTGCGCAACAGCAAATATACAGAAAGGTAGGCCATAGTGAGGCATGGGCAAAAAGATGAAAGGCAAGGAAGTACACAAATATGTCACCTAAGATAGATGGCACCTGTGCCCACCACACTGTGACATCAGTACCTTGAAGAGGGCTGCTGAATCACTAAGGTAATTTGGGTGTGTTAAATCTAACCATCCATCCACATTCTTAACCACCTGTCCAATTCAGGATAAATCATTCATGTTCACATTCACACCTATGGCCAGTTAACAGTTAACTATCCCTGCTAATGACGAAATATTCCAGCAATCAGTGTTTTCACATCGTGTGATAGTGTTAAAAATCGAACTTTCTGCTCTTTCTTGTGATGTATATATGTATATATATTCATTCGACAGTGAATGAACAGTTGGATTCAACCTGTCAAATCAATTTAAAATATTTACTCACACCTGAGTATTGTCGTTGACCATGTCCATCCCTTTATGACCACAGTGTACCCATCTTCTGATGGCTGCTTCCAGCAGGATAACACACCATGTCACTGTGGTGTTATTGTAAGGAAATATAAACTAATATCTTGTCTGACTGCAAGTGAAGACCTCAGACAGTATTGTCCAATAGGAGACAAGATGCGGGAGAGAGGGGCATCTTGGGATAGGTGAGGTCAAGGTGTCTTTGTGTAGCGTGCCCGCTGGAGCAGTAATAAAGTTTTATGCAAGATGGGAGTCCATCTCACCCATTTTCCAATAGAAAACACGGTAGTCACAAAGCTCAAATCATCTCAAACTGGTTTCTTGAACATGACAATGAGTTCACTGTACTCAAATAACCTCCACAGTCACCAGATCTCAATCCAATAGAGCACTTTTGGGATGTGGTGGAACGGGAGATTCACATCATGGATGTGCAGCCGACAAATCTTCAGCAACTGTGTGATGCTGTCATGTCAATATGGAGCAAAATCTCTGAGGAATGTTTCCAGCACCTTGTTGAATCTTTGCCACAAAGAATTAAGATGGTCCTGAAGGAAAAAGGAGGTCCAACCTGGTACTAGCAAGGTGTACCTAATAAGTGATCACTGTTTGACATTATATAAAAAAAAAACATCTACTCTAAACAACTGCTAAATTCACTGAAATGTGCAAAAAAATAAGTTTATAGTTAAATATAAAAAAATATTCCTTTATTTAAAACTGATGACAGATGTTTGGCCTTTTTAACATTTCATATACCATAAAAGGAGGGAGTATTTCAGCCGATTTTTCAGATTTTTTTTCTTTTCTTCATTTCTGTAATGCTTATTCAAGACTGATGGCCATCATTTAGTGTGTTGATACTGGAATCTGGTTGCAATGATTCAGTGTGCTGTGCTATCTCATTAAGCACAATTACATCTGAGTCATTTTTGCTTGGATTGATGTGTCTTTTACTATCATATTGATTTATGGTAAAACATTACAAGCGTTTTGAGGTCAGTTCAAATTTTAGAACTTTCTTCATAAATTAAATACCACGAATTAGTCCTGGTCAGAGTTTTTAAAACTTAATGTGGTATTTTAAATATAATCATTAGATTCACTTACTTGCTGCTGTTTTAAAGGACCTCTGAATTGCACTGATAGGACTGCAATGTGCAGTTTATTGCAGTTTTAGTGGCTTCCAGCTGATTGTTTTAGTTTGAGTCTTAATGTCAAAGTGCACCATTTGGCCATTCTCAGGCTGTGTGTTTGCCACATGCTGCTTACTTGTGTAGCCAGAAATGGTTGTGAGCTCAAACAAACAAATGACTAGTTAAGAAATGCAAATGTTAAGCAAGCGAAATAGACAGATATTATTTTTGTCAGGAATTGCAGTCAAGCACAGGGTTGCATAAAGGTTAGCTGCCATGCTGCATTTATGTTGGACAGAAAGTAGAAATCGAGACTTTAGTGTGGTGTTAATGCTGCTCCAGTTGTGCTGGATATGCAAGGAGGAAAGTGTTGTCTGATATATTATCCACAGGACGACCTGTTGCTGTGACTTTGTTTTGGTTGGAGAGAGTAGATTTAACTTTCCTGTGTCATAAAGGCTGCTCCTTGGTGCTTTTTTGGCAAGCAGACTCCAGCTGACCCATTGTCTGTTTTTGTGTATATAAGCTGATGTGCATGTTTCTGTGTTTCCTGTTTTTTTGTTTTGTTTTGTTTTGTTTTTTAAGGTATTGTTTATTTTTCAGTTACACAGATATCTATTTATATAACCTAGATGATTTTCTTTTAAAGTTTTTAGCATTAAGGAATCACCATTGTTATCATGGGGTATATTTTGTTAGCTTGTCTGGAATTTCCACCCCTGCTTAGCTTAGTGTCAAATAAGGAGTGGATAAAGTGCTTTTGGTGTATTTGGTTGCAAAAACAAATTTCCTCAATGACTTGGAATCAGTAAATGGAGTTTAAGATGACTTTTGATTGTTTTTAAGAATCAAATTTTTGGAAAGTGTCTCCTTTCAGGGTGTGACCCAGCTTGACTTTGTGTGAGAACCTGCTGGCTTATCTAGGGAAAGGGACAGTTTGTCAGTTTTTCCTCCAAGGGTATTCATGATAATGGTATTAATTCATGTTTGCACTTAGTACTTATCGTTTCTGAGCTCCCTTCTCTGGTGCCAACAGTTCCGTTATGGAGGAAAAAAGGAAGTCCTAACAATGTTAAGGAAGTGTGCTGCTATGGCTGTTGGAAATGAGTGCCACTGCTCTTAATTGAGCCGTGTGACGTGGGGTAAACTAACTGCAGCTGAATTTCACTTATTTAGTGTAATTGTAACTTTGATCTGAAGGAGCAGGAAATTTCATGTTTGTTGGGGTGGTGTTTTGCGTTGGGAAAAGTTGGTGAAATGCATGGGAATGCTGATATTTTTGGCCTCACTTAATTGGCTTTCCCATGTCTTAGGTACAACAGCAATTTTGTTAACATGTCACAAAATGTTTATAATATCCTAAGCATTTCTTTTGCTGGGCACCATCTGACATGATGAAAAGTTGTTTCATCAGCATTTTATATTACCCGTGTATTCTGCTGCCCACACTCTCTCTCACCGAAGTGGCACATTGCCTGATTTCTGTCCCCAAGTCCCAAAGAAAGCCTGAGAAAGTTTCTGATAAGGCAGAAATAAAACAATCTACAAATATGTAAGCATCGCTTCTCACTGTGAAAGGACGTTGGCTCACTATGTCAGGACTTCATTTTCTTTTATGTTCCATTTTAGATAGAATAGTTAGATCTTTTAGGTGATGCCTCTATCAGTATTTAATGTGACTGACTGAGGTTGTAATATTTATTTTTTCAAACCAAACATGTAGATCATATTGTGCAAGCTTCTTTTATTTGTGTTTCCATTGTGTATTCTGTTTTTGTTCCTATTTTATTTGTTTTTACTTTGTTTGTTTTGTGATACTATGATTACTATGATTTTTTTTGCTATGATGGTTGCTTTTTTTGTCTGTCTTTGCTTATTTGGGTTTACATTTTGTTCTTTTGTTTTGTCAGTGTTTTTTCTGGTGCATCCTGTAATGACATAAGGTTGCTTTAATTTGTTATAGCTATTGGGGTTGGTTACCAGTTATTTGGCATTGACCTTTTCTCTATAGGTGCATCATGAACTATGTATTCTACTATGTGAATTTGACACCACAAATTGGGTTGATCTTTGATTGACTCGATCACGAAACCTTGATGCATTCCAACATAGCCATGAACAGACATTTTGGGGGGCAGGTGCTCAAGCCAACAAACAGGCACAAAGATATTTATAAAACATTAAGTTGTACACAGAGGCACACATTTTGTACATACTTATTGATTTATTGATTTCAACACCCATACACTCATGCAGATGTCTCAGATCAAAAATCAACAGATTTCTAAAAAATTGTCAGTTTACACAAAGATGATGGTCTTTTGCATTCAATATTTCTACATTTCTTACAAGAACAGGCAACAACCTATCCTTTCTTGGAAGGGTCAAATTAAAAATCAGAGGTTAAAAAAGTGACATATTGTAGGCTAGATAGCTAAGTGACTGACACTTGGAGCTGACTTGAAGGTTTTGGGCTTGCATTTGTGCACTTACACTGTCTCTGTGAATGCTGGTAATATTTCAGTCACGTGGTGCGCAAATTATCCAAACTAGTCGGGACATCACGCACAAACTGACTCCAACATCTCTGTTGTTTTTTGCCTCAGCAGGTCAGACTCACACACGGCATGCTGCTACCCATGTGTCGCGGACTCACGCGCACAAACTTTGACGTATTCTTTCATCTTGCTTGTACCACTTAACAGTCCACTCAGAGAGAAAGCTCTTCCTCATGAAGCACCCACAGCTCCAGACACATGGTCCACGCACTGCGACCTGAAGTGTGTACTTTGGTTTTTTCCGACACAGTGTGCGCTCGTGAGTTCATAATAATTCAAAAGATTTTTGATTAAGCAATGAAAATGATGAAAAATTCGTAAGATTTTACGGAAATTCCGTACAAGTTGACATGTATGATTCCAGACGAGCAGTGGAGGACTAACGTTTCTGACATCTGAATATTTGCATAGACTAATGATCACATTATTTTTTCTGTTGTCAGACAAAGAGCCTAATGAAGTTCACTTGTACATTTTAAACCACACTAGCGTGCTTTATAAGCTAATGGTGGGCTATAATTGCTTATGTTTGGCTGGCTGTATCGTCAGTTTCTAATAGTATTATAACAAATCTGGGCTCTTAACCTGGCATCATTATATGAGACCTACATTATGAATTGAATTACACTCCCCTGCATCATATTCACTGTATGAAATCTAATACTTGTTCTTTACTAATTTTGAGTTGCTGATTTCAAAAATAATATCCATTTTACTGCCAACTGTAAACATGATCCAGATGTTTTTTTCCTATATCTGTGGATGCTTCGCTACATCCAAACAGCGTCAAAACATAACAGATTTTGTGAAAAAGGCATACTTTGCTTATTTTGGACTAAGGGAAAGAGAAAGAGCTTGGGTTTTGGTATTCCAATGGTATGGAGGGAGCCACAGAATCACTTTGATGACTGCTACTTCTATTTAGTCAATATTTCTGGATACAGTTCCAAAACTAAATCATCCATCACTTCCCCTAACCTACCATCAGCAATGAGACCTGTACCACATTCAGATGAAATACCACCTCCCGTTTTAACTGGCTTAGCTGATGAGAGAGAAGAGTCTGATGATGTTTTGTCTCCAGTGATGAGGACTTTGAAGATCCATCTTCTAGTAGCTCATCTGTCCCCCAGTTATTCACTCAGCCAGAGTTAAACGACTTAGTACGAGATTTGGATCTGCCAAAGGAAGCGGCTGAGTTTCTTGGGTCTAGGCTCAGTAAGAAAAACCTCCCAACTCCTGGAACCAAATTTTCTTTATATAGGCATCATGAGAAGGACCTTATTCCATTCTTTGAAATGGATGATGACTTTCTCTATTGTGTTGATGTTGAAGGTCTTTTGGGTGAAATGGGTTGTGAGTATGATGCAGATGAGTGGAGGCTGTTCATTAACAGCTCAAAAGCCAGCCTAAAATGT
>VUQI01056173.1:0-11941 GCA_015106735.1 Paratilapia polleni | reverse complement strand
TGAAAAAAATTATAATTTTTTTTTTTTTTTTTTTTTTTTTACAAAAGTATTGTAATACATGCATACTTTTACTTAAGTATTATTGCATTAAGAAAAAGGAATTGCTGAGGAAATCCATCTTTTGTTTACCTCAAACATGAATAAGAAAGGTATTTTAGGTTATCTAACCCTCATGCCACTAAGCAAATGCTTTAAGACCTTTACACAGAGGGTTGCGCTGACATTGGTGCGTTTTGAATTACAGGTTCCCTAATTTATTACAACCAGCAGATTTGTGTGTGAGGATCCTGCCAAGCACGACTCCCATATGTTAAAAAAAATATGCAGCCTGTGCACCAGAAAAATAAACAAAAATAGATCATAATTTCTACAAAGAAGCATTAAATGTTATGAAATGCAGATGGATGCTACTGGCAATACAGCAACACATACTGAAGAAAATCCTTTTGAGGGTAGTTTACTTCTCTTACAAGAGTAGTTTATTATTACTTTTGACTTTTATTGCATTAATTATATTTTATATTTGATTTAGTATTAAACCACTTAGATGACATTTGCACAGACTTAAAAAGCAGTTTTTATCATTATCATTATTTTGTTTGGTTGTTTTTGTTTTTTTCTTCTTGTCTGTGACCCATTTGAGAAGAAAGGTTAATTGCCATTCCATCCAGTCAGAGATGGTTAAGTTGGCCAAACACGCCCACAGCTGAATCTTCCTCAAGGCTGGACTTGAATCAAAAATGCAGAAAACCAAAAGAAAGCAGCGGATAAGGCAGACAAAAAAAAACTGTAAGTGATTTGCTCACGCTTTCCATTTATCCCTTATGTCTCTTTTCCATGTACAGTCATGGTAAAAAGAAAGTACACTCTCTGTCAGTATTAAGGTTTTATTAAAACCAGGATATATTAAAAATAGTCAGATCCTTACCTAATCTTAAAATTAGGTAAATACAACCTCAGATAGACAGCAACACATAACATTACACCATGTCATTATTATTAAGCCAAAATGTAGAAGCAGTGTGTGGAAAAACTAAGTAAACCCCATGATTCAATAGCTTGTAAAACCACCTTTAGCAGCAATAACTTGAAGTAACTGTTGTCTCTATGACTTTATCGGTCTCTCACATTGTTGTGGAGGAATTCTTGTTTACAGTGTTGCTTCAGTTCATTGAGGGTTGCGGGCACTTATTTATGCACAGCTCTCCTAAGGTCTGTCATAGCATTTTAGTCAGGTTAAGGTATTGCAACACTTTGATTCTTTTCTTTTTTCTTCTGTTGTAGATTACATAACCCAGTTTGGGCCAACCTTTAGCTGTCGGACAGATAGCCTCACATGACTCTCGAATACTTTGGTATACAGAGGAGTTCATGGCTGACTCAATGACTGCAAGGTGCACAGGTCCTGTGGCTGTAAACAAGCCCAAATCATCACCACACCACCACCATGCTTGACAGCTGGTACGAAGTGTTTGTGCTGATATGCTGTATTTTCACCAAACATGGCGCTGTGCTTTATGACCAAACATCTCCACTTTGGTCTCATCTGTCCAAAGGACATTGTTACAGAAGTCTTGTAGTTTGTTCAGATGCAAATTTGCAAACCTAAGCTGTCCTGCCATGTTCTTTTTAGAGAGAAGAGACTTTCTTCTGGCAACCCTTTCATGTCATGAACTTTAACATGCTAACTGAGGCCTGTAGAGTCTGAGATGTAGCTCTTGGTTTTTTTGCGATTCCTCTGAGCATTGCACAGTCTGATCTGGGGGTAAATTTGCTGTGATGTCCACTCCTGGAAAGACTGACAACTGTGTTGAATGTTTTCCACTTGTGAATAATCTGTCACTGTAAAATGATTGACTTCAAATTGCAATTGCCTCTCTAAGATCATTGCCGATGTCTTTCCTCCTTGGCATTCTGTTAACACACACCTGAATGCTCCAGATGAACAAACTGCCAAAACGTCTGCTTTTATAGAGGTGGTCACACTTGCTGATGATCAATTAATCAAGTGCATTTGATTAGCAGCACCTGGCTGCTACTTACCCTCTTAATTTCTATGGAAGCAGTCAGGGTGTAGACCTGCTTAGTTTTTCACACACTGCTTGTGTAATATGTCGTGTGGTGTTGTTCATCTGAGGGTATACAGTATTTAGCTAATTTTAAGATCCGCTAAAGACCACATTATTTTTATTATGTTCAGTAACACAGGGTAAACCGTTATAAGCTCATAACAGCATACTGTAAGATGTTAAGTTTTCACTGGTGAGTTCATAACAGGAGGGAAGACATTAATCCCAGTAAAATGTATTTTATTGCTGTAGCCGTGTTTTACAATGCTGACACGCAGTATCTATTTATATATCAGCCTCTAATTATGGACGCCCACAGGGAGATTTACACATAGTGGGAAATACATATTTGTCAATAAATGTAATACAACAGAAAATATATTTTTTGTTGGTTTTAAAACAAAATGACTAATGCTTAAATTGAGGTGAGACTAAATAACAGGACACTAATGAGTGAACTAGGTATAAAAAAATTTAAAAAAGCCCTGCCCTGCAAGCAAGGAAAACAAAAGGCTTATAATAAAACAGGCAACGGTGCCCTCCCAGCTAGAGAAATTTGGTTTTATGAGTCAAAATTATATATAATTTTCTATAGGCTAACCTTGCCATGCCACAGTCTCCAGTGAAAGGTTAAAGGAATATTCAAGGAACAATAAACTGGCAGCCAATTCAGGGTTATATTTGGTTAGCTTAGAATATTATAAGTTGGGTTAGGTGAGCCAACATAAGAACAAAACAAACGTAAACAAAACCTGAAGAAATACAAGAAAAATGAAATTACCTCTAAAGCTGAAAGTAGTATTGGGGTTTTGTTATCAGTCTGGCTGCCAGCGGCTGGAATTACTGCTCTCCCTTAGAGGTGTGCTGCCTGAGGCGAATTAAGTCTGCAGGACACTGTTATGGAATACAATAAACACAACTGTCCACCACTGTAGGCCCCCTCTCCATATCCCAATTGCCATAAAGCAGCCATAGTAAGAGGCACCTGTTGCTAAGACCTTGCCTTGCAGAGAGCTTTCATAAAACTTCAGTCTTCTATAATGAGAGTAAAACTACAAACACAAAGACCTGCCTGCACCTAGGGCTTACTGGGACACCCAATTTCTAGCAGATGCTGTGCTGCCAGTGGCATTTTCTGTCCCAATCAATTCTCCTGAACCCCCAGGTGGCCAACAACTGGGCTAAAAATGTCCTCAGGCTCGTCTGAGTGTGTTTGCTAATTTACAAGAGAGAATTTAACACTGAGGATAATTTATCGTGTACAGTAAAAAAAAAAAAAAAAAAAGAGGGCAGCAAATTTAAAGGACAATAAAGTTGGCAATTTATCAAAGGTGCACCTGACTGCTCTGCCAGACCTCCTGTTAATGTTAGCCTGAAGCTCAGTCCTGACAAGGATTTTGTTGGAAATTAAGACTTAAAATTGTTTAGTTTTTGCAACCCTGCAGAGGGTTATAATTACTATGGCACCATCTCCATGGGAGGCAAATGGGAAGTAGCTGAAGGTTAAATGTGTTTCCACATGGCTGTGCATCAGCTAAAAACTAGAGCTCAAGACTGAAAATAACCCAAATATGTAGATGATTAAAGATTAAGTTATTCACTGTCAACATTCATAAATCCTAATCACGTCTTGCATGGCTGAGGGAACAGCATCCTACCACATTTAACAAAAGACTTTCAGGCTCTTTTAAATGGAAAGTGTCTTTCTCTTGGGATTATTTCTTTTTCTGCACCTCTGTTATACATGATCTATCTAATTCCTAGTAGGTGGATTTAGACAGCCCATCCACTATAAGGACACTCACATAATCATAGGTAAACATAATCTAAAACACCAAGCTCAGCAAAGCCCTAATATAAACAGTCTGGATCAAACTGTTATCGGCTGCAATGACAGCCAAGTTGTTCCAAGTCATTTAAAACGTTCCATATCAGGGAATTTACCATGTCTGATATCAAATGCATCCCCTAAAAAACAAAAGCTTTTGCTTACTGAAAGCATTCATTTGAAGTAGGAGAATTTAAACTTGGATGGCTAAAGCTATGAATGCTACTAGCACACACTGTGTATACCTTAGACATTGCAGAAATGCCCAGAATGTTTTCCTTTCATTGGAATGATAAAGACAACAAGCTACAGGCATTCAGGTGGTCACTTGTGTTGTGGAGGTTCATTTTGCAGTATAGGTGGTGGTGGTGGAATCTATGGTGTGGTACTGAGTATAGAAAGTAGTAAGGTTAGACAACTCAGGTCTGTTAATTTTGCATTTAAAAGTATAGTCTCCACCAAGTCAGAAACCTTGGTAAGTAGGGCTGCACAATTAATTGAATTTTAATCTTGATCATGATTTCAGCTTCCCACAATTAAATGAACAGGATCGGGCAATATTGAAAGTGCTCTGCCAATAGAATGCAAAGCAATGCAAACCAAAGCAAATCAAGCGCTCCCTGACCACGTGCCTACATGTGCCAATCGCAGCTGCACCACCCAGCTTGAAGTTTGCTGGACTAGTCTGGATAAGTAACACTGCATTAAATGTCTGGCACAGCAGAAGGCAAAAAGCTTGTCTCCATCATCCATTGTTTTGAAATATTTCTGATTTACGACAAGTGATGTCAACCAAGAAGAAATCATATGCAAAGAGTGTTGTAGAGTTGTGTCTGCACAACAAAGCAACACAGCTAACTAATTCAATTGCCCGAAAACACACCACAAACTGCAGTATAATTAATGCATGAAGGCCAAGAAACACAATATAGTGGTTGCTAATGCGAATTGTCCAACATTAACTCAGATATCCATAAAAGCAAGCTTGTATAGTCAGCGTATCCGTCCAGCTCACAAAGACACACTGAAATCACCAACCAATTGCATTCCATTTGGCCAAAAATATGTGTCCACTACAGAGGAAAAAAAACTTACTGTGAAAGATTTCATACTTTGCTTCTAGGAGATGCACTTAGATCTGGTGAATAAAAACCTTGTTTGTCTGCAAAGATAAATTTATTTAATTAGCATGAATGCACCACAATGTAAAGAAAGCAGTGCCCTGTTGATTTAATTTTGTGTCAAGTTTTGGTACAATTTTTTTTATTTATCTTTATTTATCTTTTATTTTTCTTCTAAGAGATGCACTGAATTTAGGAGAATAAGAAGGACCAGTTTTATTTTGATACAAAGATTTGTACAGATATGAAGATGTGAAAGTAGTGTTATGTTTACATGACCATGCAATAAAAACTTTTATCACTAAAAATCAATGAATAATTGTGACAAATAATCGTGATCTCAATACTGATCAAAATAATCATGATTGGATGTAGGAAAGTAAGTGACTGCTTAGTAAACTAAAAACACAGATTATTATGTGCATCCCAGTTAGATATCTTATCCCAAAATGACCTGAGGGGTGTACTATCAACCAAGATTAATGGGTTAGTGAGCTGAAAGTCAAAGTTTTTTGTGTCATGAAAGTGGCTCTCTTTTACTGATTCTTTTATTTACAGCATGTGCTAAGCGCTGTATAGATTATCTGATGAGGGAATATGGTTTATATGTGCAACTTGTTAAGCCGTACCTCTCTAAAACCACCAAATGAAGCCCAGCTGTAAAGTTACAGCAGTGCAAACTGTGCGTCCCATTAGTCACTGAAATTTGCATGTATTTGTTTAGTGATGCAATGAATGTATAAATGTTTTTATACTTGATTCTAATCTGCTGCTAAGACTCTGAACACTGAAATTGCCGTTACTAGAACACACACCAAGAAAACCTGTTCAGTCAATAAAATTTATTTCACTTTGATCTGCCACGTCTCCTTTATGAGACTATGGGACCATAACCTTTAATGTTTAAAGTTTCAGAGATCAAATGTGCAGCCATCACGTTACAAATAAACAGGAGCACAAACAGTGCACTCAGCGTTAAAATTAATATAATAACTCGAATTAAAATGTTTATTTTACTGCTCTGTGTGCTAGATCACCAGATTAACAAATCTTGTCTTATTTACCACAGTGTTGCATTTTACTAATATATTTTTTGATAAGTTTTTGATAGATTGCACTCAAGGGGATCATTTTGTGTGGAAGAAAAGTCATATGACACATGAAACACCGCTTTTTATGTGAGCACAGCCAAAGCCTGAAGAAGAAAGCCCAGCTTAACAGAGAAAATTGATAATCACTGTCGTGATACCCGTTATCTCTAACTGGGGTTTTAGGTTTTGTTGAGCCAGTTAACGCAAAGAAAGCCTGGCTGTGTTGAACTTCCTTTGTAGTATACCACTGTGGCTGGAGAACTGTTGTTAGTGTGAGAAAATGATGGAGTTGAGGAGTGAGGACCCAGGACCCAAATGCAGGATGCAAATCATAGAGGGCAGAACTCTGGGGAGCACAGCAGACACTTTGACAATAGAAAAAGTGAAGACAGGACTATTTATACACGTAAGGCTGATTAGACAGCAGGAGACAGGCGGGCAATGAGGCACAGTTGAACATAGTTAACACAGGTGAGCCCTATCAGGGAAGACGGAGACAGGAAGTAAAACTAACACAGGACATGAAAGAAAAACAGAACAAAGTAAAACAGGAAGTAATCCTGAACACGGAGACAAGAAGACTGACATTAAATAAGAAAGCAGAGATGGCAAAACACTGGATGACAAAGGCATCAACACAGAAAGACAAGAAAGAGGGAGAAACAGACACAGAAACAAACCAAAAACCCTACATAATAAACAAGAACGCAAAAACTCTAAAGCAACTCAAAACCCTGGGACCAAAACAGTTGACATTTGACAACGGTTGACATTTTCCCAAACTACTACTTACTTTTGTTTGTTATTACTTGTGGTGCAAGAAAAAATTAGTTAGCTTGAATGGGCTAAAAAGGTTCATAGAGCTGCAGAATGAGCTGTTGATTGAGAGTGGGATCAACCTTTCCACATTATTGGGAGTATCACTTAACACTACAGTTATCAGCATGAAATGTCCCCAGTAGATTACTTACATTAAGAATATTATCCATTGGATTTTTCTTGAATAGTATAGAAATTAAGTGCTATATACCTAAATATGTTTGAATCTGGACACTCCATTCCAGAACAGAAACCTCAATACTGGATGAAGCCAAGTTCAAAATTTTGATTTCATTTTATTGACCCATTTGAGTCAAAGATTTTTACAGAAAATAGAAAAGCCACAAAGAGAAAACGTCCATTTTCGCAACGTTTTTTCAGAATAAAATGTTCTATAAATCAGGCTCTGAATGATATCTGAACGGCCTTTTTCTTTAAAAACCTTCAGGATATAAAACTGTAAAGTTTTGTTATGTAAGTGTTATCAAAGAGGAGATTTGTGGTTTAGAGTATGAGCAAAAACTCAATTTGAGAAAATAAGTTCTAGCACAAAAGAAGAAGACAAAGAGGAGAGGAAAGGAAGATATTCGCTGTGCTACAAGAGATGCACAATTCTCAGTATACTGGGAAGTTATATTTAACTTTGATGCTGCACTGGTCAACCAGTGACAAACCAATTAAATAAATTAAAGCTAGGTAGACACTGGTCCCCTCCACAAATGTGCATCATGTACTAAAATAAATATTATTTTTCAGGCTGAGTTAGAGATACTTGCTTAAAGCTTTCACTTTCCAATGGGTACCCCTTCAGTCTCACCTTTCTGCTTGTAGCCAGGTGCTCAGAAATATTGAAATATTGAAATACAATGTACTACCCTGCATGTTTAAAGATGATGCAAAAGGAGTACACAGTGTGTCAAATGTAGGCATCAAGAGTTGAGAGTGAGAACACCTTTGTTACACTGTTTGATTTGACTGAAAATGATCTCCTATTTCAGGGAGCTCTTAATGAATCTGAGCAGCAGCAAGGAGGGTTTTGCTGAGACAGCTAATCCCCCAAACATTTAGGATATAGCATTAGATACAGAAATACACGAACATGAGCTTAGCAAGATAACGCGAAAGCTTCATTTGACATGAGAAGGATCTGGGGTGGTGAAGGAGTTGCAGAGTGTTACAAAATCAGCAGATTAATAGTGTCCACAATAGAGATAGTATTAAAGGCTGCCTATACCACATTTATGAATACATTTGGATGAAATGTTGAAAAACATATGAAACATTATTAAGCTGATGCAGTTGCAAGTTCGAGGCCCTGCCTAATGCTATAACTTCAGTGACTGGAATTTCATACAAAAAGCCAAAAATATATATTTCAGCTAACCACAGGGAATGTTGGGAGGTGTTTTTAATTCACTTGTCTTAATTGAAATACTCATTTTGTTTTACTTTATAAAACCCATGCCAATAGATTGATCTACTGCGATTTTCCTGCACAACCATTTCTAGGGTTTACAGAGAATGGTCAGAAAAAGAGAAAATATCCAGTGAGCGGCAGTTCTCTGGATGAAGATGTTTTGTTGATGTCAGAGGTCAGAGGAGAATGACCAGACTGCTTGAAGCTGATAAAGGCAACAGTGACTCAAATACCCAGTCGTTCCAACGAAAGTATGCAGAAGAGGATCTCTGAATGCACAACACATAGAACCTTAACCTGCTGCTACAGCAGCAGAAGACCACACCTCCTCCTGTAGGCTAAGAACAGGAAACTGAGGATCGAATTTGCACAGACTCACCAAAATTGGTGAAAACATTCTCTCAGGTAGACCACAGCCTAACTGAGCATTGTTGCTGATCATGTCCATCCCTTTATGACCTAGCAAGGTGTACCTTGCGAGTACTGGGTAACAAAGAGGCTGATGTGTGTATATCAATACCGAAATCTTTGATCTGCCAACTCTGTGACTTGAGGAATGACAAATGGGAGTTTGCAAAGTTTTCACTACAGCTGAGCAAGAGCTAGAGGGCTAGATGGAATTTATGAAGATGATTTACACTAAAGGTAATATCACAAACCCATCAAAAACAAGAAAAGAGAGGTGAAGAAAAAGTGCCCAACAAATTAAACTCACAAGAAATCCTCCTACTACGGAAATGCATTTATATTTAATGTGTTTTTCTACAACAGCAGGGCAATCACAGTTAAAACCAAAAAAGAAACAAGCTATATTACAACAACCAGTGCAGCACCAAGTCAGCCAGAAAAAAATCAAATGAAAGAAAATATGAAACTTAATAAAAAGGAATATGAGTAAGAATCTGAGTAATAGGGATGGAATAGGAGGAAAGAAAAGTGACAAACGAGTGGCCTATTTAGTTGGTTAGGGCTGCAACCTTTGTTTGTTTACTATTTATACAGGGTTACCATTTATTTTTAATATTCAGAGCAACAGTACTTGGTACATGGTAACAAAAAGTAAAATATTAATATAAAAAAATATTTTTTTCAAAAAGGCATGTAGTATTTGTATGATAAGTTATAGAGCATTTAATGCCATTTGTTATATGAAGATATGAAAATAATAATATACTATATATAATAACTGGAAGAGGATCAGCTGGGCCAGACTTAGCCCCCACTCAAGAGCTGTGTATTTACCAATATATAAGGGGGTGGGGCTCTTTTTCTGAGCCACTGGTAGGATGCAGTGGTGACTTTGTTTCAGGTAAAGTAAGCTCATTGAACATTCCTGCTGTTTGTGTCATATCACAGGCCATGTGGTGTCATTTCTTTATTTTATTCAGAATTGTTTTAGGGCACTGACAGGATTGTGACAGATTGCTAAAAAGAATTGTGCCCGTAAAAATGACAGACTGGCTATGAGCACACAAACCTGCTGTATGGAACGCATCCTAAAATTACATATCACCTTATCACAATAACTACGCAGTATGCAGAGTCCTAATGTTTGCTATATTGCATGCAAAAATACCATGGCTTCATGAATACTAATGTGTGTGGATGCTGGGGTATTGTTACAGCATGGGAATAACAGGCAGCACTGCTGGCAAGGATTTTTCATATCTGTTTTTAACCCATAAAAAAGTGAGGTAGTAATTGTGCAGTGTTGGATAGGTCAAATCTAGTTTGCCAGATCTCCTGCAAAGCTTAATCACATCTATGGTGGCAGATCTGTCAGGTCATTAACAAGTTACAGTTAATAAATGGTGCATCTCTTTCTTTTTCATCATATGAGAATAAATGCATTAAAAGTAAACCCGTCTGCAAAAACAGCTTTAGGAAAACTGAAAATTCTTGACACCAAAATTGTTCTGAGTCACCCATGAGAAATTCCATCTGCCCTCTCAAGAAAAATGCCACCTTCTCAGCAATAACCCTGACACGCACCACTGTTAAAATGGGAGGCCTTTAGGTCTAGCCATTGTCCTGCAAATACACTAAGATGAAAGATAATGTGTTTCAGTCGATGCACTTTGACACTGACATAAAATGAAAAGGTACCGTCCTTACCTTCAGGCAAGCAACAACAAGATGGAATGAAACTAGAAGCTTGCTATGCACATAGCAGTCATAGTGCTAGCATGTGGTCATATATCCAAAGGAAATCTAACAATATATGTACAATGACACAATTTCTCTTCTGTGAGTGATTTTCATCACATTTGTCAGTTCAGGAATACAAAGATTTTTAGTTTTGCCTTATAACAGTAGTCATACTGGCAGCTCAAGGGATGGAAAAGCTGGTCAGTTCACGATGGTTTTTTTGTTTTGTTTTGTTTTGGTTTTTTTTGCTTTATTTTAAACCATTTTTATTTTAAACCACAAATGGGTGGATTATCTTTACCATACTCACCCAGAGGATGCTGACCAAGGTTCTCCCTTGACTCTTCCTCAATTATGACCATTTTCATTTTAAGTGAAATGTCTTGATAACTTCTGGTTGCAGATTTTTATGGCATCTAGATGATGAGGCTAAAAAATTGGTACACATATTCATGATTCCCAGACAATCAGCCCCAACGACCTTGGTAATCCTGTAACCTTTCCTGTAGCACCACCATCCAGATGACATTTATGGTCTGTTGGATGAATTGCCAAGAAATCTGTTATAGACAACTGTGTTCCTTTCAGCTTGAATTGTACTCACTTTGGGGGATCTGAAGATATATTTTTTTATTTAGTGCCACCTTTTTTTATTGTCCAATACTTTGGTTTATAAATCCTTATCATAAAACAAATATGCTAGGGAATATTGCTAGGGAACAATGTGTATTCTCCAACTGATTGCCAAGTGGGTGCAACAGGTGAATTCAGTCACAAAGAGGGTGCTGCACCAAAAACCTGACTTTGGTTGTGAAAGGTGCAACACAATTCAGAAAATGGAGATTGTTCGCCTTCAAAGTAAAAGTTGTGCCTTACTACTTTTTATTTTCAGTTTCACTACCACTCGACCAGTAGTTGGAAAGTGTTTGCAGACAAGTTGGTGTCTTCCATGACTGTAGTAATAACCTCCTAGAGACCAAAGCAGTCACAAGGAGGTTTTCAGTGCAGCACCATATAACTCTTTATGACCGATGTCACTTAGCGACTGCCAGCAACCCCCAGCAACCACTCACCAACCGGTCAAGGAATCTTTAGGAATTTTCCCTACTGACCGCTGGTGGTCAGGGGGTTGCCAACTGGTCTCTGGGCCTGTGTGACTGGGGCCTTAGATAAAGGTTTATTTTAGCTGTACTGTGGCTATGATTGTTTTGTAGTCTCTGAAATATGTGTAACAGTCTCCATAACACATATTAAAACTTTGAAACACAAATGCTTTATCTAACATCTTACGAGACATTATTAAATACATTGTTTTTCCCTCACTTCTTTACTATAACGCAGCAATTTATGAGCTTTTGGCATTAGTGAAAGTAGTATTCAGATTTTCCCTGTGGTATCAATGTGTGTGTGTGTGGGTGTGTTTGGGGGGGGGGGGGGGTGTTTAAAAG
>VUQI01056172.1:0-22810 GCA_015106735.1 Paratilapia polleni | reverse complement strand
GCCTTCCCCAGATCTGTGCATTGCAACAACCCTGTCTCTGAGCTCTGTAGGCAGTTCCTTTGACCTCATGGCTTGGTTTTTGCTCTGATATGTTTGTCAGCTGTGAGGCCTTCTATAGAGAGGTATATGTCTTTCCAAATCATGTCCAATCAATTTAGTTTACCACAGGTGGACTCCAGTCGAGGTGTAGAAACATCTCAGCAAAGATCAAGAGAAATGGGAGGCACCCGAGCTAAATTTCAAGTGTTTTTGCAAAAGGTCTGAATACTTATGGAAATGTGATATTTCAGTTTTTTCTTTTTAATAAATTTAAAAAAAAAATCCTAAAATTCTGTTTTTAATTTGTCATTATGGGGTACTGAGTGTAGATTAATGAGAAAAAAAATTAATTTAAACGACCGTAGCATTAGGCTGGAACATAACAACATTGAAAAAAGTGAATAGTTACTAATGCAATTCATTATTTACATATGAGCATATACCAGGCATGGAGATAATGTGACTCCAGTTATAAGAGGGTAAATAAAACACATCAGTGTTCGTGTATTCAGGTGTTGCTTGCTTAAGTGGAAGCAAAACTACACAAGTGACAAAATGAAATATTACAGAATTAAAGAAACTAAAATGCAAACTTTTCATTTTTTTTAAACTTTTTTTTTTTTCTAAATTGTGCTTTCAGTGTGCAGAGCCTTGCAAACAGTTCATAGCACACAGGAAGTCATGCCTGTAGAGTGAATAATTGACAAATACTATAGTGTGTTTGAGACAAAGTTTTCTTGAAGTAGTTGCTGCATCCACTGGCGTATCTAAATTGGACAAAGGTCAAAGGTTACTGACTCCTGGTTCGTCACTGATACCCATCCCATCCAAAGTCCGTTCACCCAGCCGCTATCTGGCAAGCAATACAGAACAAGCTGTTGTACCACTACACCTCCTCAGGTTGGGAGATTACTGTATTCCTACTGCATACTTCATAATAAAATATTGCTTTATTTCCATCCATCCATCCATCAATTTTCTTCCGCCTATCCAATTCAGGGTTGGGCTGGAGCCTATCCCAGCTGTAATAGGGCAGAGGCGGGGTACACCCTGGACAGATCGCCAAACTATCGCAGGACTAACACAGAGAGACAGACAACCATTCACACCTATGGCCAATTTAGAATCACCAATTACCCTAACATGTATATCTTGGACTCTGGGAGGAAGCCAGAGTACCTGGTGAGAACTCACCATGCACAGAAAGGCCCCAGCCAGCTGGTGGATTTGAACCCAGGACCTCCTTGCTGTGAGGCAATGGTGCTAACTACCACACCACCGTGTTGCCCTATTGCTTTATTTTTTATAACTTAATTATTTATTCAATCATTTATAATTTTTGGTTTTATATTAGTAGCATACATAGACTACATCTGCAATTTCACTGCATAACCTTTACAATGAATCTTGAATTTAGATTTTTTTGGGCACAAAGTTGTATGGAACTTTTAAAACTTGATCTCAAATGACGCATGCTATGAGTGCAGGCTTACTGTCTCCACTGGGAAATGCCTCCCATCATCCGACAACTTCCCAGATTTTTACACAGCAGTAGGGCTGGAAAAAAACAGTTCAGCTCTTATCTGCTGATGGCCTTATGTTCCTTCTTTAATTTCACTTTTTTCTACTTGGCCATTAGCACACAGTACTCGAGTTAGAAACCAACATGGGGATTTAATGTTCTGCTTCAGTTCTGTCTGCTGCCTACATGCGTCTCTATCTCCTGGCCAGCTAGATGGATTGACTTATTTGCAACGTGCTGAAAACTGTGGAAGTGTTCTGCCAAGTTTATCTAGTTATATCTCTGCTGTTATCATCCTGTACAGGTCCAATTACAACAGTCAGTCTGGAGCAACTGTTTGGAGTCTGCAGCATTTCAAATGACCTGCAGCTGACTGTGTATGAAACAGATGCTCAGTACCGATAAGGAGAGCTGGCAGATAGATGCATCTAGCTGTTTAAAGAATACAAAAATCTGTTGTTGTTTTACGGTCACACATTCCTAATACCAAACATCACAGACTCGTACACAAACCCACACAAATAGATGTAGACACACACACGCATTTTTCATGGATGTTTCTTCGGTGAGAGCTAATCCCCTGCCGCTGTCAGCCATGCTTTCGTCTCCCCCAGAAAGCTCCTTACACAAGCCAAAGCTCATCCTGAGTGTGAAATAACACACATACAGTACAACCACACACACCAATTTAAACTCATGGTAGAAGATTGCACATAAGTTTGCCAAAGTCTTGTCCATCCTCTAAACAACCTCTGCAATATGAAAGGAACAATCGTAGAAGCTTCCTTTCCATATGTTCTCTCATATTTCTACATACATAGAAAAATATAAAATACATTTCAGCTTGACAGCTTGTTCTTAAAGGAAGCAGACTAGGTAAAAATATTTGTACTCAGGCCATGTGCCAGCCAGCCAACAAAACCAACTCTAAAGCAAAAAAAGAAAAAAAAAAAAAACCCACAGCCCTCATTCATATCTAAAACTTGCAATGCCTTAGAAGTTGTCTAGTCTTTTATTCGCGCTGCAGCCTGTGTGTGTGTACACGAAAGTGTGTTTACACTTTTATGTCAGCAGGAAAACACTTTTCAAATGTTTTTAGCACAATAAAATGTGAAAGGGCATTATTTTCTATCATATCAAACCCCTATACTACACCTTCATGCAAAGACTAAAATGTAATGCATGTTGATGTTGGAATGGTTAGGAGATGTGAGTAAGGAGATGTGGTCTCTCACACACATTTATGTACGCATTTTGTGTTTCATCTGAGTGACTGGGTGAAGGCAGGGGAAGTGAGGCTGATGAGGTGGAACCTTCGGTCTTGTTCTCTGTTTCCCAGAGGATCAATAACAGCAGTGCAACAGAGCTGGCAGGACTCTTTTTACAGTACCAGTTTTCGCTCTCATAGACTTCAAAATTCAGCAAGTGTATGCAATAAGGCCACAAGGGCTCACAGCTGTCACACTTTAAACATTGCTTGTGTTATAAGGGCCCTCTCATGAACCTTTTCATACTTTATATACTTGCCATAAGTCACTGATCCTTCAGATACTTCTTAGGTTAATTATCTACAATGTATGCATAGCACTATACAATAAAAATAGAAAATTATAACTGGTCAAACTGTCGCTATTTATCTATTAAACTACACACGCACACATATTAAACTATATGTTAAATACACCATTATTCACAGGAATCCACAGAAAAGCCCTAAATGTCACAATGTGTTCTCCTATTTCTAGTATACCACAGAATAAATCCTGCTTACAGTCATGTGAAAAAGAAAGTAGTAGCAGTCAGGTGCTGCTAATCAAAGCTGCATTTGATTCATTGATCATCAGCAAGTGTGAGCACCTCTAGAAAAAGCAGAAGTTTTGGGACTTTGCTCATCTGGAGCATTCAGGCGTGTGTTAACACAATGCCACAATCTTCCCAAGAGTGGACATCCCAGCAAATTCACCCCAAGGTCAGACTGTGCAATGCTCAGAGAAACTGCAAAAAACCCAAAAGCTACATCTCAGACTCAGTGCTACATTTTGCAAAAACCAAACACTGGCACAAACACCTCCGTTCAACTGTCAAGCACGGTGGTGAAGGAGTGATAATTTGGGCTTGTTTTGCAGCCACAGGACCCGGGCACCTTCCAGTCATTGAGTTGACCACAAACTCCTCTGTGTCCCAAAGTATTGTAGAGTAAAATATGAGGCCGTCTTTCTGACAGCGAAAACTTGGGCCAAATTGGGTCATGTAACAGGTTAGAAAGAAAGAAGAATGAAGATGTTGAAATGGCCCAGTCAAAGTCCAGACCTCAACCTGACTGAAATGCTGTGGTGGGACCTTAAGAGAGCTGTGCATAAAAGAATGCCCACAAACCTCGATGAACTGAAGCAACGCTGCACAGAAGAATGGGCCAGAATTTCTCCACGACGATGTGAAAGACTGATAAAGTCATACAGAAAACAAACAAACTGCTAAACTTGGTTTTGCAAGCTATTGGATCATGGAGTGTACTTAATTTTTCACAGGACTGCATAGAGTCCTGTGAAAGCTTTCTTTTTCAAGACTATAAGACTAAACCCTTATTGGGCTATAAACTCTTTTCATGTTTTGAACTAACCTGAGTAAATGTAATCACTCTGAAAAATGACTGAAGACCAGATCTGCACACTTATCAAGCAAACTTCTTATATTTCTGACAACCTTCGTGTAAGCCTGTCAGATAAAATGGGTGAGGGACTTCCTTTCTTTCTATTCAGTGACCTTTCAGTGGTTCCCCTGTAAATCTCCCTGGTACCTCTCCCTCAGTCCCTCATCTGTCTAAGTCCATCCTCTCCATTTTAAGTAGTAAAGCCTCACAGCTGTCAGCAACGGTGGGTTCCTATTATTGTCTACTTCAAATTTGCTCTATACTTCTCTGGTCCCACTTTTCAGTTCAGTTTAGGGAGATTTACTCTATTGTGATTTTGTTTTACTTTGCATCTTTCTGTTTGGATTACTACATTTCTCCATGTCTGTCTGTCTCTCCTTATCAGTTTTTTTTCTCAGCCTTTTGTCATCTCTTCTATACCCTTTTTATTTCTTTTGCCTCTGTCTCAAACGTAATGTGTCTGTTTGCATCTCTCATCCCATCTGTCTCTCTGTGTCTGTGGTGCATGCTGTCTCTCTTGTGCCTATCAGTCTTGCTTACTCTCTCATTCTCTCTCATAAGCATGACTCTTTCAGTGTGTCTGCCTGCTTCTCCGCTTTGCGACAGTAAAACTGACAGAAGCAGAGAGATATGAGCCACCATTTCCTGGTGATTTACCGTCTCTGGGCAGAGATATTATACAACTCAACAACTGCACGTGTCAGGAGTTTAGCTTACGCTCTTATCAAGGTTGACTAGAGTGAGTTACCTTGCTTAGTGGTATATAGAAGTAAATGGACAGTGACTTCTGAAATCACTTCTGTGACCTTTAGTCTCACCACAAATTATGAAAAAAGAATTCTTTCCTCCAACTCAGTAGCATCTCCTTTGAAATATAATAATGTAGTTACCCATGGTAATTACCAGAACTTGTCATCAAGGTTCGCTGAGAACTAGAAAACTGCACCTTCTAATTCTCCCTTTCACATCACATAAGCGTCTTTCATCACGTACTATTTGCAGTGACGTGAACTGCTGCAATATCTTTGCACCGCAGCAAATCCACTAAAGGTCTCTGAAGGGACAGATAGCACTGTGGGTGAGAGCAAACTTGGGGTTAAACTTTGCCTTTGCCTCTGTACCTCATCTGTAGCATTAGACACAGACATTTGCACAAATTTGTTTTTTTCTCCTCCATTATATTAACATCGTAAGGATTGGTTAACATTCACTGCTTTTTAGAATTTTTGCCTTAAACATACAAATGAAAAATCAGTAACTGTATGAAAAGCTACCAAAATGTATTTGAATACAGTATGTTCTAGTTTCCGAAAATTCACCTATTTAGTATGTGGCTAAAACAAAACCCAACCCTAAACCTAAACCTGGACGGGTCACTAGTGACCTGAGGATAAGAAGTTAAAGTGAACATCTACAATCGTGTGTTCAAACAATAAAATTTAGCTTTTTTATGTGATTTATTATTGAGTTGTACAATGTTTTTTTAAACTGAATTAAATATTTTGTTGTTTTTATAGTATAAAACATCAACCCTGTTAGCTAGAAATCCACCTACTGACTATAACAAGCTCTGAAACTAACAATATGACTTGCGGTTTAGTCACACAAGAGTAAAAATAGGACAGCAACCTCTTTGTAACCAGAAAAAATCGGTGGCTGCCTGGTGATCGCCTTGAATTTTTTTGCTGTTAGAGACCGATTGCAAGTGGTTGCAGCGACCAACTGGCATGCAACATCCTCAAACTCTGGGTGACCACTTTCAATTGCAAGGCAATTGCACAGGTGACCTGGTGGGAGGTAACCTGTCTCCAAAGAATCGTGGTCCGACTGAGACTGACTGCAGTCCCTCTCAGACAGACTGGTGAAGGTTTGCAAATAACTAATTTACAAACAAAGGGAGTTTTTCCTTCCCACTGTTGCTAAGTGCTTGCTCATAGGGGGTTGTCTGACTGTCTAATTTGTAGGGTCTTTACCCTAAAATATAAAGCGCCTTGAGGCGACTGCTGTTGTGATTTGGTGCTATATAAATAAAATTGAATTGAATTGAAACACAGACAGATTGCCAACATGTTGCAATCAATCTGAGTCAGTCTGTGCCAATTAGTGCAATTCGTCTGCAACGTGTGACTCTTTGCAATAGAGGACTTGACTCAACTGGTTGCTAACTGACTGTATTCTGGCTATATTCCTATATAAATGCAAGGTCTGCCGGAGCACCTACGTCATTTTGCGGTTAAATTGCAGTCCTGTAGCAACTGGCTATCTGTGGAGGAACTTCTGAATTTCAGCAGCTAATTTTAATAGAGACTTTAATTATTTTATCAGAATGCCTACCATAACCCCCAAAACCTCAACCCCACAGAGACTATGCATGCTATATATATATTATGGCTTAAAGAAAATCTTTAATTTCTGTTTTTGTCACTTCTTTTCTGCACTGCCTTTCTCATCCTTGTCATAGCTGGTTTTCTCACTACACCCACCAGTCTGTAAGAGTTAACTTGTTTGCAGAAGTTTGGTCTGTGCAGCCTAGACAGCTTATGCTCTAGGGTGGTTAAATACAAAAAAAAAGACAAAAGGAAAAAAAAGCTGCCTCAAATTTTCTAAAAAAAGGACAAAAAGGAAAAGAAAACAGCAGAAAGCTGCACTAACAATGGTATATCCTCAAGCACCCTTTTATCTGACAAATACTCCATTCATAAGAGACTTAATTTACATTATATTCTTGTAAATATGCATGCATGCACAGAGATGCACACCACTACACTGCCTATAACCATGCTCACAGCTATCTCATGGTAAATGCATGAAATGTAACTGTTCCATATCACAGTCTTGTCCTGCTGGTGAAAAATGTCCCACACACTGACTGTGATTGCTTGTGATTTTCTAAAGTCAGTAATGAAAATGACCCAAACCTCATTCTGAAATAGTCATTATAATAAATAACTCCACATTTTTACTGTTGTATTACTTAAGTCTTCTCCAAATTTTCTTATATGGCTTACTGTATATGTGCATATATTACAAGCCACCTGCACATTAGACTAATACAGTATGCACTGCAACCATCAACCTATACTCTGTGTCATTGTTCCTTAAACAACATTTCTTTTACCTTCTCTTTTCTTGTGTGAACTATTTCGCTATATGTTTTGTGACCCAAATAGGAGCCCAAAGTGCTTTCCCTGACGCAGCAAGGGAAAGTTAAAGAAATAGGATAGAGAACTCATACTGTTCACTTAGTGCAACCTGCAGTCATTTTTTTCTGTCTGTTTTTTGCCATTTAAAAGCACACATCAGCTATTATTATTAAACCTATGTTATTTTCAGTTTTTGTTTCAAGCATATACTTTATATTAAAAATGGGCATAGGGTACTTTTAATTAGAAGTTGAACTGTCTCTGTTTCTGGTTTGCATCGGGCTTGTTCAGTTTTCATTGCACTAGTTGGATAATGGAACAAGCTGATGCTTCAGTGCACTGAACTGTATCGCACATCTTTGTCCAAAGTGACAATAAAAAAGTTTTAACAATGTTTAGACAGTGTTGACGTTTGAAGAATGAAGTCACACGTGTCAGCATACATTTGCACTAGAACAAGTAGCACAATGAAAACTGGAAATATACTCTAAATTAGCATTTCTCATTATACAACTTTAACAACTGCAGATGAATTATACTTCATACACTGACCGCATAGACAGTGGGTGATGTCACCCACTGGTTTGTGGACTACTGTTTTGAAGCTTATTATTTGGCATTTTATCTTGGTGTTTTTCAAGCCTGATGTAACCATATTTGCACAAGAGGGTAGACCTGTAGAGTTGTCAGCCTATACTCGTGAGCTAGCTTGCTAGCTTGGTTAGCAAGGCACATCATTTGTTTTTTGATAATTTAAATGGGATACTAATGTTGGAAAGTGAAATACAAACTTGAAACAAAATGTACACCTGTTGCCATGCCCCTAATAATGTATAACTTTAAGCCATAATACAATTTCGATAAATGAGTTCCCACACAGTTGTCACAAAGGGAGAAATTAGAGAACAAACAATTGTAAAAAAAAAAAAATTTCTGCCCTAAAGTTGGGAATTTCAGCACTCGAATCCATGCGGATTGACACTTGGAGCCAGCCTCAAGTGGCCATTTGAGGAACTGCAGTGTTTGGCACTTTGCATTGATTTCAGTTTTAAGCCCTGGAGTTTTCCTCTTGATCTCAAGTAAGTTGGATCCCTGGCACCTCCTTCCTGATGATGACCTGTTTGGCCATGAACAGTGTGTAGTAGACAACATGACTGTCTTATCAGACAAAAATATTGTTTGGTCTGACCCTGGCATAAACGTGGGCCTTTTTGCCTTTTCAATGCATTTACAGATTTAGTGTTTGCAATTAATTATACAAGTGGTTACCTTTAGACATTCTTTTCATGTATTCATGGTATAGCTCTTTTAACACAAATGAGAGAGAGAGGTTCATGCACACAGCCTCTGTTCACCCCACCAGTTGCTGCATGAAGCAAGAGTGTTTTTGAAAAGTTCTCTTTAAAAAGATTTGATTGACCATAATTTCATACCTTCAGTGTGGTGAAAAAGTATTCATAAATCTTCCTGATTTCTTAGTTTTTTACATATTTGTCACACTTACATGTTTCAGATCATCAAACTAATTTTAATATTGCACAAAGATAACCCGAGTAAATACAGTGAATGAATGATTAAATGCTGATTTCATTTATTAAGGGAAAAAAGATATCCAAACCTACCTGGCTCTCTGTGAAAAAGTAATTGCCCCCTAAACCTAATAGCTGATTGTGCCACCCTTGGCAGCAAGAACTGCAATCAAGTGTTTGCAATAACTGGCAATGAGTCTTTCACATCACTGTGGAGGAATTTTGGCCCACTCATCTTTGGACAGTTGTTTTAATTCAGCCACACTGGAGCGTTTTCAAGCATGAATGGCCTGTTTAAGGTCATGCCAAAGCATCTCAATTGGATTTAAGTCTGGACTTTGACTAGACCACTCCAAAACCTTCATTTTGTTTTTTTTGAGCCATTTAGAGGTGGACTTGCTGGTATGTTTCGGATAACTGTCTTGCTGCATAACCCAAGTGTGCTTGAGCTTAAGGGCATAAACTGATGGTTGGACATTCTCCTTCAGGATTTTCTGGTAGAGAGCAGAATTCATTGTTCCATCAACTACGGCAAGTCGTCCAGGTGCTGAAGCAGCAAAGCAGCCCCAGATCATCACACTACCACCACCATGTACCACCATCTATCCAAAAAGTTCAACTTTTGTCTCATCAGTCCACAGAATATTTTCCCAAAAGTCTTGGGGATCTTCAAGATGTTTTTTAGCAAACGTGAGACGATCCTTTGTGTTCTTTTTGGTCAGCAGTTGTTTTCACCTTGGAACTCCAATGGATGCCATTTTTGCCCAGCCTCTTTCTTATTGTTGAGTCGTGAACACTGACCTTAACTGAGGCAAGTGAGGCCTGCAGTTCTTTAGATGTTGTTCTGGGTTCTTTTGTCACCTCCTGGATGAGTTGTCAGTGCGCTCTTGGAGTATTTTTGGTCGGCCAGCCACTCTTGGGAAGGTTCACCACTGTTCCAAGTTTTCTCCATTCGTGGATAATGGGTCTCACCATGGTTTACTGGAGTCCCAAAGCCTTAGAAATGGCTTTGTAACTCTTTCCAGACCAATAGATGTCAATGACATTGTTTCTCAGCTGCTCTTGAGTTTCTTTAGATCATGGCATGCTGTGTAGCTTTTTAAGTTCTTCACTTTGTCAGACAGGTTCTATTTAAGTGATTTCTTGATTCAACAGGTCTGGCAGTAATCAGGCCTGGGTGTGGCTAGTGAAATTGAACTCAGCTTTCCAACAAGGGGTGGTTAATGATATAACAAGGGGGGCACAATTACTTTTTCACAGAGGGCCAGGTAGTTTTGGATGCCTGTTTTTTTCCCTTAATAAATAAAATCATCATTTAAAAACTGCTTTTTGTATTTACTCAGGTTATCTTTGTCAAATGTTAAAAATTGTTTGATGATCTGAAACATGTAAGTGTGACAAATATGCAAAAACTATGAAATCAGGAAGGGGGCAAATACTTTCTCATGGCACTTTACACACATAAGGCTAACGCCTGAATTGTACTTCTGCTGTGAATCTATATAGAACCTACGATATAGCCCACGCAAGTGGCTGGTGCTTTTGGCAGTATTTATAGCTAGGCGGGCTGTGTCAATGGTGACGTATAGTTACATTTCGAAGGAGGTGCACGTCAGGTTATGGTGTAGGGTTTCAAAAGTGTTACGATGTACCTACGATGTAGATTTAACACAGAAGTATAAATCCACTGTATGCTGTTGTACTCACTTGTTCTGGTGCTTGGAGCCCTGGAGATGCGCATGGTACTGCTCAATGGAGTTGAGGACAACGCTGCAGACACTGCAAGAATAACTACTTCGCAGCCCTAGAGAGACATAAACATATTACCACATTGGTTACTGTAAGTCACTTTCTGTAAGTATGGTTTATAATAATCCCCAAAAGCTGTCATCATCATCATCATCATCATCATCATCATTTGTATCACCAGCTAGCAGCAGTGAGGCCAACACGAGCAACAATAAAAACACCGAACTGACACTAAGTAACAGTCTTATTTTTACACTCAGTAGTGCTGGGTAATTTTCCTAATTAGAGTGCATCTGGAAAGGGATTTCATTAGACTAATCATTAGCAGAAAACCAGTTACACTTTTAGATCCTTGGATCAGTGCCCTCTTCTCTCTAGTGCCTAGTGCCTGTGTATGTGTGTGAGGGGTGCCTTTTTAAAACTTGCACTTGAATGCAGGGTACCACAGAAGAATTAGGACTCTAGGAACAAGAAACGAACAGCACAGTGGGATGTGTGCATGTCTACTTTGTGTGCATGCACAGTTTTATTGTGTTGGTGAATGCAAGCTTGAGATGGTGCAGCCCAGACACAGATGTTAACTAATTAGAGGGTTTGCAGGTGGTCGTGATGAATACCCAAAAATAGATAGATGAGTTTGGAGATACTGATGGAGTGGGGTGAAGAGAGATTTGGTGATGGGGAGGTGGGGGTTAGGTAGAAGAAGTGAGTGGAAAGAGAGGAAATATCCAGAGAATAATAAGATGTTTTAAAAAGAGGAGGGAATGGATAATGATTTATTACACTGCAGCATTGATGTAAAATGCATGCTGGGGTTTAATGACCACAAAAAAATGATTGCTTTTCCACCCCCAAAACAACGTCCCGTGGTAACTACAGGACCAATTTTAAAATCTTTCTTTTTTATGAAAGGAGGCAGAAGAAATGCTCTTTCTGTGGATGAGGGTAGGGCAATCAGCAACATGATATAATTGCCTATGTTCCCTCTGTCAGAGATACAATGAAGAGCTATTTTTGTTTTCTCACATTTTCCACACTGCAGAGCCGTCACTGCAGAACTTTACTTCCATCAGAAAAGATAAGCCTTGACACTTTGGGGTTGTATGACAAAACAAGTCAAAAATTAATTGCTTGAAGCCTTCCCCTCTTGGCTCATCCATGTTCCCCCTCTTCGTCTGTGCTTTTTTAAAAATAATTTTTGTTTTCTGACAATGGGTGTGTAATTCTAGGTGTGTGATGCAACTAAAAATTGGGGTGTGCTCGCTTGTGTGCGCGTGCCCTTTTCTCTGCTGTCATTACCATCCTTGAGATTTATGACTTGTCTTAGTATTCCATCACCTTTTGACCTTTTGTAGCGGTAATTGGTGAAGTACGTTGGGAGATGAAGTTGTAATATAGTTAGGAGTGGTGGGAGGTCATTTATGTTGGGCTAGAGCTGCATAATGTGGCATATCTACTCCATGTTGCCTCAAGAGTCGCCTAGTCACTTTCAGGGGTGATTAAGGACAAGCAGTCATTTACAAGAAACCCACGAATGAATTAGTTGCCTCGAGTAACTGCTGTCTTGGCTTAAATGTTGATATTTTTGCATCTATTAGGAGCTAATAACTAATTCTGGGTTTATGTGTGTGTGAAAGAGAGAAAAAAGAGAGCTGGCACATCTTCTACTGCCAAAATGTCATTACTTCTGTTCTCTCTAAATGAAAAGGCTATTAATTGGAGAAGAGATAATTTATAAAGAAAGGAAAGATAAGTCTCTCTTTCTTCTTTCCTTTCTCTTCTCCGTAATTCTATACTGCTGCAAGGATTACAAAAAAAGGCCTATTCTTCTATACACGATTAAGTGTGTTACATGTGCATGTGTACGTGTGCTCCGACAAAGGCAGCTTCCCTGCTTTTAGTCTGATTGATGTCACCTCCACACTGCCTGGCTAAGTAGCACTGATGTACAATATGCTGCAGTTTGTGTGAGTGCCAGCCTTTTGTAAACACACACATAAACATATACACATGCACAGATAGTGTGTTTTGGTTAATAAAGCAGTTCTGGCATAACATTACGCCATGCCCCAATCCATGTTAATTACATGCAGGGAAAGTATGTGTGCAATGCCAGTGACAGCACGCAGCTCAGGGTTGTGAATGTAGTTTTTTTTGTGAGCATGAGCAGTATTTGTGAGGGAGTTCTAAGCCTTGTTAATTACACAAGAAGATATGCCAAGAAGAGAGAAAAGAGGGGGTGAGAAGAGCTAAGGCAGTGGGTGTGGAGCTGTTTGTGGCTGTCGTTTAATGTACAGAGCCTTCTGGCATTGCTGGCACCCCTGGTATGGAGATGCCTAAATGGTTGTCAAAAAAGTAATGAGTTACATTTTGTGCTTAGAAAACTGGGAAAATTATGTTTGTTTCAAGAGTCTTGTTGCAGCAAAATTTAACATCCTGCTGCAGTTTCAGCATGTGATGAATTTTAGCTTTGAGCTTTTTCACTATGTCCCAGCTCAAGCAACATTAATGACCCATTTGGAGCATGATATTTGTGGCTTGTTCCAAAAGGATGCTCTGCCAAGCTCTGACTGCAGCCCCTTTTATCTGAGACACTCAGGGGGATTTCAGGTAGCGGTCAGCACTGGCATTTGTGAAATCTAGTATTTTGTGAACACTTTTGCTGAACGGTAGGATGGTTTGAAGACATAGAGGGAGGAAATGGGCCTTAAGCACACAGTACAACCACTGAACATCAAGTTTCGTATGGATAATTTCAAGGTAGAGTTTCCTCTAATTTCCACTCAGTGTAGGGTATTCATGTTTAATTTTATTCATGGTGCTGGTAGGATATTAGTTTATGGAGCTCTTACTATCCCAGAGCCTTTGTGCTTTAGTTTACCATGTGCTTTGCAAGATTAAAAATGAACTGAATCCAAAAAGAAGCCCATTGAGATGCAATCAAAACTAAAAGTCTGCAGCAAATACTTGACAGAGCCTCTCAAAGGAATATATCACAAATACCATAGCAGAGAGGGGTTGAGCATTGGGTGAGAGTCAGATTAAATCCAAGTGGAATTTTACCAGCAAACTTTGGAGGATTTAGAGAGAGACTAATTATTTTTGCAGCCAGTGTGACAGTAATTGGAGGGACCATCTGTTTCAGACAAAGAAAAAATTATCCAGCACAGGAAACTATCTTTGTGAACTATTGCTTTTAAAAAAAGATTACCAGATTCTCTTAGATTTTTCTAGTTTATGCTACAGCTCATTGGTTTTTCTTATTCATTCTCCACTGTACCTAACTAATAATTCTTGAAGGTAGTTTATTAAAATGAAGTTCATGGATTTGGGGATTAATACCAGGGTCTTTCAGTAAAACTTCTGAAATCCTTGAGTTTAGGAAACTTAAACTTCATTTAGTATTTTTAACTAAATATACAAAACTGCTAAATTAGTCATTGTTAAAACCATAACAATTAATTTACCAATAGAAATGGGCAATAGAAATTCAAAAGGGAAAACAATTAGAGGCATGTTTCTGATAATTTTATAACTGCAAGTTCAATCGTTCACTTTAATTGTTTCTATTCAGTCATTTACCTCAGTTTTTGGTCTACAATAACTCCTGAAGGAAATATACAGGTCTTTAGCTGCTAAATGCTCCACTACATTCACCAGGGAGTTGCTTACTTCATGTGATGTGTTGCCGGACAGGTAGTTGGTTTATCACTGGTGAGAACAGCTGCTTGCTGCTGCTGGAAATGACACCGATGAGGGCGGTGAGACTGAAGAAAAATGTGCCAGTTACGCTGTTAAACAACAACAATGAGCTGAAAAATGCTAAAGTGCTCCACAGAGCCGAGAGGAGTTGAGTGATAGTTCTCTTTACGTTCTTCAGTATGAGTCACCTTTTCACATAACACATTTATTTGAGCCATTGTATCAGGTTAAATAAGACCATTTTGGTATTTTTAACATAAATCAGAAAATATATCCTCAAAGAGTACTTAAAAAAGGCTAAAAGTAGATACCGGTTTTCAATAAATTTACTGCTTTGTTAGGTAAAGAGTTTTAATGCCCAGACCTAGTTTGTCTTTGGATCTACAGTGCTTATACTATATCATGTTTATGTGTGCCTGTATGTAAGTTTGATGTGTGACTGTGTCACAGTAAGTGGGAGAGGAGGTCAGCTCTGTCTCACAACTCTGGCACAGTCATCAATTACACACAATTTTCTCTGTGCTTTAGTACTTCTCCCTCTCTTGGGTCCTCACACACACACACACACACACTCTCCATTCCTAGACACTTATCTCACTGCTTCTAATTCTCTTTGGAGTCTCCAGAGAGCAGAGACAATGCGCTGGCTCTGTCTTAAGGGGTTTCTTCCCCTGTCGTGATTTATGTAAAGACACAGCCGAGTCAGCCGGGCCCCATCCCTCGTCAGTAGCTAGCCCGACTGCAACTCCCCTGTCCACCTCTGTGATCCATCTCCAAGGGTTTTGTCTGGCACCTAGCTATGGAAAATCATGATATTCTTCCTTGTGTCCTGTCTGTGAAATTACACCAGAAAAATATAGTAAAAGTAAGAACTTGTATCTGTTTAAATGTCAAGGGGTCTTATGATAAATTTTGTTCATGGCCACAGGGGGATAAGACAATACAAGTAAAGGTCAGTATCATCAATAGGACACAACTAGAAGTAGACATAGTTTGGAGAGAGAGGGAATATTGGTGTGTAAATAATTCACCTGCGCCTTGTGGGGGAGCTAATAAGGATGACAGATGAGAAATGACGACAGATCGGACAGCATAGTGGTGTACACACACACACACACACACACACACATTTGCACAAAAAACAACCAAAACAAAGACTGAGTATAGCAGAAGGAAGGGGGTGGGAAAGAGATAAAAAGAATGTAAAGAGAAAACCGTTCCACAAAGGGAAAAGGAGGACAAAAGGACAGAGATGAATCTGCGCTTGGCAGAGACTGAATTCCCCATTTCTCCCCCCCTCCTCTGTGTGTTCCTCTTAGCTCAGCTGCCACCTCGTGTTCGACCCACCCACTGATATTGCACTTGATACACCTGTGACTTCACACCTTAAGTGGTGATAAAAGCCAATCAGACGTGAGAATCTTGCACCAATGGAAATGCATCTAACTGAAGAACAGACGAGTAGCGCCAATGGAGCGGCGCTGTCATGAACAAAGTGTTTCAGACTAAAGGTCCTGGAAAAAACACATGATTGATGGTATGTATAATAGACCACGTCAGCGACGAGCTTGCTTAGAAATCTTTGACCAGTTTATTGCCCTTGAAAAGGAGACATTTAAAACATTTTGTGGAGGAGCATTGTTCTTCAATAAGTACAAGTATCTTAAATTAAACAGAAGCTAAATTCCCCTTTTTCTTGTCTATTATATATAGACACTTGTAAATGTTTTCTGTGGTTACACTGTGAAATTTGGAGTCTGTGGGATCTGGGTCACAGTATGTGGATGGAGGACGATATCTAACATGACACCACTTAAAGCCTCAGAGCCAGTGTAGGCGGCAACATGACTCATACTTTTAATATGATTGGCTTCTTGAGATGATGGTTTGTGTCATGGCACCTGGAGCACGCAGCGAATGGCACTGCTATGGCTTCTCAGTGGATTTATGTTTGGCACATACTGTGTGCTGTGTGGTACGTGCGTGCGTCAAACTTGTATTTGTGTGGTAGAGGTGTTGGGTGGCACTCATGCATGCATGTTGGACTCCATGCTGGATTAGGATAATGTTAGATGATATCAGATGATATCACTCATAGGAACCCGAAAAGGGAAAGCGGTTTCTGTGCCAAATACTATTCATAATTTAATTAGAATACCCATCTGTTAGAAATGTGAGTATGAGTATTGGGATCAATGTCCTATTAACTCTACATTTGCTTGTTTATTTTACTCCTGTTTGACCCTTTCGTGTGTCCTTCTGTGTGTTTCAACCCTCAGCACATATATCCTTAATGTGGTGTAATTCAGCTGCTGAGCCTTTTCCACTATGCAGTGTATTATCTCTTAAGTATGTTTTTCACAACATGCCAGCAGAGACCCCCCCCCCCCTTTTTTTTAACACATTGGAGTGCTAGCACTAACAAGCGTGAAAGCTCTGCTGTAATATGAAGAGACTGTGACCCCAGACAACCAACATGGAAGGTTAGACTGCAGCAAAAAGAATGAAAATTTTTCACAGTCACTTACAAAGAGACAAATATTTCCTTTGGATAATGGATGATGTCTGTTACATAGAAAAGCAACTTTCATAGTGTGCTGAACTTATTTAATCTTACATTTACATGAAGATGAAATGGTCAGAGGGACTTTGTCCTTAGTTTTCCTGGTGTGCATCAAGATACAGCTCCTACTTTTTTTGACCCATGCTTCTTGGTAATTGACCGTGTATTTCAAACCCTGTACCCTTAGTAACATAGGCTTTCTAAAACACATCTGTAGCCTCCAAGCCCAAACTGAGAAGTTTGCACAATGTGACTTGAGTTATTTTCTCTGACTTGAGAGAAAATCACTCAAGTCACACAGCCCTAAGCACTGGTCGGTGACTCTCTGGCAACCTCAGGTCCCTAGGGAAAAATGTTTATTCCTTGACTGGCTGGTGAGTGAGATGCTGGGTGAAATCGTTCGCAAAGAGAGTGCTGCACCAAAAACCTTGTGATTGCTTTAGCTGCTAGCAGATTGCTGTGGTCACCTGTAGTTTGTAGGAAAGATGGAAAGTTTTCTGCAAACACTCTCCATCTTACTCTCCGAGCTGTAGTAAAACTTGAAAAAGTGCTACGCAAACCGGAAATGGAGAATGTTTACCTTCAAAGTAAAAGTTGTGCCTTACTGCTGCAACCAACACATTTCAAAAGTTGCAACTTTTACTTTTACAGGGAATGGTCCCCATTTCTGTTTTTTGTTGCACTTTTCACAATTTCACTACTGCTTAGCAAGTATTTTGCAAGTGTTTGCAGCCAGGTTGGTGTCTTCCATGCAAATTACAGGCAACCGTGGCAACCAGCTAGTGACCAAAGCAATTGCAAGGAGGTTTTCGGTGCAGCGCTTGCCAACAACCTCCAGCAACCACTCACCAACTCCTGGAATACACACTTTTCCCTAGTGACTGGTGGTTGCCAGCAGTCATTGACCAGTCTCTAAGCCTTTTTAACTGGAGCTTTAGCAATCAATTTCACAGCAACCAGCAACCTCCAGCAACTAGTCGTTACCGGTCAGGGAATACAGGTTTTTCCCTCATAACTGGTGATCGCCAGATTTTCCTAAACGATCTGCGGGACAAAGTCCTAAGCTCTCTTAGAGCAACAGGGACATAAAAGAGCTACGTATATTTGCAGACTTCACACACAGCTTTTGACATATAAAATTGCTAGTGTATATCAGTGTATATCTAGTTCAGGAAAGTCTGTATTTTAATTTTTTTATATGGTCAATTTTAAATCTATAAAGATTATTATATGAGAGTATTCTGACCATCAGTGGGACAAATACTAGCAGTAGGAATGTAGAGCTAGTTGATCAAAGGAAGAAGCTATGGACTGATTTATTGGAAACACTATAACCTTTTTTTGGTCCAAATGCATGTTAGCTGGGATCTTAACACTAACTAGTACTGATGGTGCTAATTGTATCAGTGAATAACTGGTTTGCCTTACCTCAATATAACATATGATATGTGCACCACATTGGCAAGCATATGAACATTTTATAAGTCCTCACTCACTGCTGCAGATCTTGCATCTGATCTCCCACTTATCGTCTTTCCTCTTACAAAGTCGTTACACCCCTGCTGCCCTTCATTTGTCACTTTTGCTGGGCTCGGGTCCAAGACGCTGACCTGTGCTCTCTGTGGCATCCAGACTGCCTGCTAGCTGCTCCAGGAGGCGTGCCCTGGCTGCATTCCTGCGGTGTTTCTTGCCCTCGTAGTGCTGCTGGGCCATCAGAGGGTTGTTGAACCAGGCTCCACATAGGCAACAATACTTCCCAGCCTCTCTCCCACCGTTTCCACTGACCACCGCCATGGGCCAGGGTAGGGCAGGTGGAGGAGGGGGGCACGATGCGGGGTCTGTGGGCAGCGGTGTGGAAGGGGAGGAATCTGTAGGTGCAAGTGAAAAAATAAGAGTTAGAGACAAGGAGTGAGGGGTGAAGGATTGCATAAAGATGTAAGGACAGGAGAATGAAAGGGAGAGTGAGGGAGGATATTAACATGAATTCAAATGCAAATTGAGCTCTAATGTGAAAATTACATGAAATGAAAATATTTTCATGAAACTCATTAACATGTAGCATTTGCACAGATTCTCACACACATACTCTCACGGACACATGAAGTCTCAAATACATGCTTTAAAATCTGCTCTGTATATTTACACATTTACATTTAAAAAGTAATCAGATTGTACTGATCAAGGCTGAGAGCAAAGAGCAAATGGATTGCTGTCAGCCACATATGTGGAGCATAGATGAGGGCTGGGAGGAGGCCATCTGCACTCCAGGGTCCAGTCTGCAAGTGTCAGAGACTGGCTTCTGAACCTTCCAATTTTATCTTTTTTTTTTCAACCCATACCATCTCTCCTCTCCTCTCCGCTCCTCTCCTCTCCGCTCCTCTGCAAGGGAATGAAAAAAAAAATGCAAATGGCAGACTTCCAGGTGACCTGCTACTCATGACATGGCACTGGTTACCATGGTGATTGCCCATTAATAGCCAACAGGCACTGACATGTCCACAGGACAAGATTGTGGCTCACGCAGTGAAGGCTGCGTACACGCGTGTGGCTGCACGTGTGTCTGTGTGTGCATGTGGGTGTTTGGGTGGCGGACTGAATGTGTAAGCCACGCTTGATAAAATGTGTGAAGTCTTGTATATGCGTGTGCGCGTGTGTGTGAAAGAAGCTACAGAATAGGCTGGTTGCATGTGTAAGGTACAGTATGTGTACCAAACAAATCGTCCTGAGAAGGGATTGTAGGGGGGGTTAGGTCCACAGCCAAATTGCATGAGAAAGCTTACAGTGCCAGATGGCATGTCCAAATGCGCCGATTTGCCATCCACAATGTGTCAATGACTCTCGAGTTATACTGACTGTGAGTACACAGCCCTGATGCCACACGTTTATCTCACATTTTATATCACAAACAAAAGCCCACTCACACATGCGTCATGATCATAACCATCAGCTCACTGATAACAAATGCCTGCATGAATAGTTGACCAGTGACCATGAGTGTTAGGTGGGTTCATTTATGTGTCTTTTTAGTGTGGGGGACCTGGGTTGGCTTGACGCTAGCCCTGCGAGCTGATTGGCTGCTCATACCTTGATGTGTCTTCAGGCTCTGTTCACATAGTTACTGTATCTATGGCTGTGTCTCTGCTCATCTCACCAACCACACCCACTCACATTCCCTCTGCTTGTGTTTGCTATCATCTCACTTTCAAAACTCAACCCTGTAACTCTCCTACTGTCATTTCAATTTATTGCTGTTAAGCTCAAAGACAAGTCCAACCTCAAATCTCTGGTGTAGCATTCATGTGTGTTTGCGTGTGCCCGTGCATAAATGACGCTCCTCGGTTCTGACAGCTCTATGGAACTGCACGTGCTGAGCAGCAACAGGGAGAGACTCTCCAATGTTTTTCTCCTCTCCATCCCTTGTTGTACCACCATTTCTCCTCTCCTGACTGTGATCTCTGCACACTGGAGCAGAAATAAGTGTTTTTCACGGAGTAGGGCACAGGCAGTGTGCATGATAGTGTGTGTGTTGGAGGAAGAGGTGTTGGTTTGAAGTGTATGGGGATGTGATGTGCATCAGGGAGGGAGCACTGGTACATTCTCAGGGCTCTCAAGGGCTCCTCCAACACACATGGCCCCTACTATTTCTGTCCTCACTGTGTGGTTTGTTTGTGGGCATATGTGTTAGTGTGTTAGTATCCATGTGTCCTGAGATGCAAGTGAATGCCATGAGTGCCTGCATCAGTCATCCTGCCTCTGTGTGTTTCTAGTGATTGTGTGTGCAAGTGTGTGTTTCTATGCCCATGTGTGCTCAAGCCTGTCAGCTTGGCTGTGCATCTTCTGTGGAGCGCTCATCTCGGAATAATCATGAAGGGTACTTTTTGACTTTAATCTCTCCTGAAATCTTCTTCTTCTCTCCCAGGTCACTTTTTCCTCTTTCCTTGTTCTCTTGTTTCTTTTCCTTCAGGTCCTACTGTCACAAAACCAAGCAAAGTACACAACAGTGCCTGTACAGAAGTGACACTTTCCCCAAAAGTAGGCCAGAGTTTAGCAAAAGTCACTCAGGGGCTTGATTATAACACTCCATTTTGTAGCGATTGTGCGTTTATAGCTCTGTGAGTTTTCCCTTTGAATCCAATTTGAATCACATTATGTAAAGCTCCCCCGGAGTCAACTCAGCAGCACAGACACTTAAAAACACACTAATCTTAAACAATCATGTGCTTGAGCAAAAAAAAAAAAATCAATCAGTGGATGTCTTGATTTGTTAAGAACATGTTTTATTAATCATAAGACCTTTATAAATTAAAGCCTGTCTGTGTGCTTCATCTTCAAAGTTTTACTTCTTGGGCCTCTGGCATGTTACCATTTTCAGACACTCAGGCTAGTAGTTTTGACTGAACCATCACTAAAGCTGTCCAAATCCACTTTGGATAAAAAAAATAAAATGCTTTGAAGTAAAAATAGTTCTCATTTCAGTAATACATGTCACAAAAAGTGGATGTATACAAGCAGAGGTGAGAGTGTATTTGACAACCAAGTTATGGTCTTTGGTGATGACAGGCTTTGTGTGTTGACATCAACAGTGAAATCTTATAGAAGCATAGATTAGCTTGGGAGAATAATAAAGTGCTTTCAAGTAATGCTGAACCGGTACATCCGGTATACTGGTTGTGATTTCATGCATGATAGAAATTTTTAATATACTGTACCCTTTAACTGGTAAAGAGGCACCGTCTTGGAGCCAGGATTTTGAGTTTGTGAATTTATCATTTCTTTTGGTTTTGAGAATGAATTATATTTAAGTTTTGTTCCTGGTTTCTTTTGTATATAGGTGGGAACTATTTACATTCATTTCTTCAGTGACTCGTGTTTACTTCTAGTCCATTGTATCTTGGAGTTTGGAAATCTTGTTTATCTTCTGATGGTTTATTTTCTAGACTGAATAGCTAAGTCTTCTGTTAGTTCTAGTTACTTACGTGGTTATGGTTATCCTTTAGTTAGTTCCCTTTGTGTTTCCATTCTGTTCCTCCTTCTGTCTCTTCTTGCAGTGTGCCCTGGTGTCAAGTTAATCTCTTCTGTCTGTAGCATCTTATTTCCTGTTTTTTTTTGGTAGTCCTTGTCTCTGCTGCTTTGTAGTTAGTTTTACTTCCGGTGTCTCGTCAACCCTGATTAGTTCCACCTGTCTGCCCAACTATTCCCTATTCCCCTCATTACCCCTGGTGTGTATATATTGTCTCAGTTCTCCTCTGTCCTTTGTTGTGTTGTCCCCTCATGGTTGTGCGTGTCTTCCTGGTCTATGTTTCCTGTAGATTCCCAGTTTTTGGATTTCTTGCTCCTGCTCCGCTTGACTATTTTTGAATTTTTTGAGTATTCAGCATTAAAGCTGTATTTTTCAGTTTATCACCTGCCTCTCGAGTCCTGCATTTGGGTCCACTTCCTGCCTGCCACACAGCGGTTCATGACAATGTGAAAGTCTTGATCCACCCCTCACTTCTTTATATTTTAGTAGGAAAATGGGATATAGCTGCACTGATTTATTAAAATGTGCAAATATAAGGGAAATACAGTATATAAGGCAAAAACAGTTTGTACAATTCTAATGAGCTTGAAAGTCAATATTTGGTATGACCACCTTTATTTTTCAACACAACCTGAACTCTTATACAAGCTTTCTTGTAATTTCTGTAAGTCTTCAGGAATAGTTCTCCAGGCTTCTTGAAGGACATTCAAAGCTCTTCTTGGATGTTGGCTGCCTTTTGTTCCATTCTCTGTCAAGATGATCTCACACTGCTTCAATAATGTTGAGCTCCAGGCTCTGGGGAGGCCAATCCATGACTGATAGTGTTCCATTGTGTGTTTTTCTATCCAGGTATGCTTTTACTGCATTGGCAGTATGTTTGGGAACAGTATATA